>CAKLNU010000616.1:0-124831 GCA_922788865.1 Poeciliopsis turneri
AGTATACTTCGTTCCGGTTACGTGTGCTATCCCGTTACCCAGAGCTCAGCCTCCGTCCATCCTCAAGAAGACCTCGGCTTTTGGGTGGGCTCCGTTAACGCTTTCTGGAGAACAACGGGCAAAACAGACATTATGGAAATTCAGTGTGCATTTCAGTTCATTTGTTATACCAATTAGTTGATATAAGTTCACTTTGAAACCAACAACATAACTGGAAATAAGGAAAGTTAGTGAGCAAAAATCAGACTTGCATTGTAACTAGTCATATTCACTCGAGTAACTTATTGGGAAAACATGGACTTTTAGGAGAATTTTTACTTTTCCTTGAGTCATTTTATTATGAGTTATCACTATTCTTATTTCAGTAAAACTTCTGAGTAACTTCAGCAAATGAAGAACAAGCTTATTTAAACCAAAAATTCACCTTGTTAAAGTTTCATAAATTTTATATTGGAAGAAAATGATTTGGAAAAATTCTACTTCCCCTAACAGCAAAATTTATTGTTTTCATTTGGGTCCATAAAAATACCCAAATTTCCACATAACATTGCACTTTGGTCCCTCTTATGATGTAATTTTCAAATATTAAATTATTGTGTTTATCAGTTACTCAGTGCTTTGAGTTGCAGTTTTACCAAATACTTTTTCACTCTTACTTGAATGAAAGGTTTGGGTACTCTGTCTGACATCAGTACTCTAAACAAATCCAGTAATGCTTTCTCTTTAAAATATCTAGAACTTTGAAAAGAAACGCTATCATTTAGCCAAACTATATAATCAGAGACCTTATATCTCAAATGAACATGTATTTACATAAAATGAGAGAAAAAAGAAAAATATTTCTAGAATTGATCAGGGATTAAAAATAAAAGCAAAGTGAAAAAAAAACATGCATTCCACATGGACAAAATATAAAATGTACATTACTTTATTTTACTAATGCATAATTACTGATATTTATAGTCCTTATTTCCATTTTGAAGCCTGTCCAAATAGGACCACTAGGGGGCAGCGTTACGCTAAGCCATCCTCCAGCCAGGTTGCGTTCAAGGTGACAGATAAAATTTGACGTGTCAGACGCTTTGCTTTTCTCCTTGCAGAACTTTCTGCCAAGATTTGTTAAACAAAGGAAGTCTTGTAAAGGAGTGGGAGCTTTTGGTTAAAATGACAAAACCAAAAAATTATCGTAATTGCACTTAAAGTTGATTCTCCAAAGCATCGACTCGGTGGCGCTGAATATAAATGCTCAGCTCACGTTTTAGGTTTTTATTTGCAGGAAGGCGTCTTCATGATGCCACAAACTTTGCAGCAGCAGTCATTCTGTTTTCCCCCGAATGTCGCAGCAAACCGACGACCGGACCCGGACTGGCGTCAGTCCCAAGTCTCCCTCGTTTACCCCCTGGGAAGAAACCACCCGGGCCCCCGCCGGGGCCCCCGCCGCCACAGGTTTTGGCGCTGTACGGCATCCCGTCTCGACAAATCTACGGCGCCGACGCAGGTGACATTCAAACCGTTTTCTTCACTCACTAATCAAACCTAGCTTTTTCTCGCTGCATTTCATCTCTCCATTTGTTTTTTTTTGTTGTTCCCCCCCCCCCATCTGTTGGCGCAGACCCGTCCATCCCCGGGCTGGAACGGGACTCCGCCGGGGACCTGGGGCGGGACAGCGGCAGTGACAGCGACAGGGACGACGCGGACGATGACAGCGACTCGGAGGAGGACAGCGAGGAAGACGGAGACGAAGGCGCGGACGGCGACCGCGACGAGGACAGGAGCGAGAGACACACCGGTGAGTGGCGCCGGAAACGTCCAGCACCTTGGAGGCTCTTCTTCTCTTACTAATAAACTTACCCCGTGGACGTCCGCCCCCTGCAGGTCGCAGCGTGCGTTTTGCAGATCTTGCAGCCGACGACTCCCGGGATGGAAAGAGGAAGAAGAAACGAGTGGTGAAGAAGACGAAGGCTATCACTCCCCTGCAGGCCATGATGTTAAGGATGGCAGGTACGCTCCATCACTGCATTGTTACTGATGGAGGAGCAGAAAAAAATCTGTTCTACAGAGAATCTCAATTCCTAGTCCTGGGAATTCTGAATCGATTCAGAACGCTTCGGAGCATCTCTGATGCTCATGCACATGTACTAATTTATTTTCTAACGTAAAAAAGTGCTGCACTTTGTTTCTTTCTTCATCTTCAGGTCAGTCCATTCCTGAGGAAGAGGAGGAAGAGGAAGTAGAGGAGGAATATACGGACGAGTCGGACGGCTCAGACACTGAGGGCCGGGGCCCGCCGGGAGACCCCCAGTCCCACGTCATGCCCAACCAGCGTCTGCCCCCTCCTCCTGGGGCAGTGGCGCAGCAGGGACATCCCCCCATGCAGGGCCCACCAATGACCGGGCCCCCGCCTCTCGGACCTCCGCCGGCTCCTCCAATGAGACCCCCCGGTCCGCCGTCTGGCCCGCCCCCTGCGCCACCTCCAGGTTGGTTTGGTTCACCAGAAGAAGCCGCTTGTTGTTCAGTTTTCAGTATGTAACCCAGAGGAAATGTTCGACCGTTTCTAGGTGCCCCTCCGTTCTTGAGGCCTCCTGGGATGCCTGGAGGGATCCGGGGCCCAATGCCTCGTCTCCTGCCCCCTGGGCCCCCACCCGGCCGACCGCCCGGCCCTCCTCCGGGCCCCCCGCCCATTCTCCCTCCAGGCCCTCCGCCGCGTGGACCACCTCCCAGACTACCACCCCCAGGACCACCAGGTACGGCTATGTGGACGTGTTCACACCTCTGAAACTGTTTCACATCTTTGCATGTTACAGCAGAGAACTTCACTGAGTTTTAGTCTGATTTTATGTGGTCGATCAAGAACTTGGATAGTGGAAGGAAAAGAAACCCATTTTTCAATATTTCAACTAACAGAAAACATTTTTACTTCTATGGTTGTGTATAAAAATTGTTTTCTATTAGTTGTTTTTGACAGTGAGCCATGGTAACTCTGGAGGAGCTGCAGAGATTCACAGATTAGCTGTGTTATTTTGTAAACGAGTCTTAAAGCTGCAGTATTCAGCTTTTATAAAAAATTTATTTGTTTAAATTGTCACATTTTCCCTTCTTACATAATCTTGTATCATATGAGACAGATAATTTGTGAAAAGATCAAACTCCTTCACTTCCTCCCAAAAACAGCCAATCAGAACCAGGAGGCGGGTCTTAGTGCTGCCAGTTGATTCTTAAGCATCATTAATAGGAATTTATTGTGACAAGAACAGCAGTAAACCGACGAGCATCAAAAGTCTTAAAACCAATTTTTTTTATGACAAATGCCCACACCAACTTGCAAATATCACAATAAAACTTTTAAAGCTTGCCCAACCCGAGCATGAATACTTTTACCCAACATGTTTTCTGTACTTTTCAGTGTTTGTTTTCATTAAATTTTCATATTTTGTGCTTCTCTCCGCTCAGGTATCCCCCCTCCTCCTCCGAGAGCCGGAGGCCCCCCTCGCCCCATGGCGCCCCCCCTCTCCATGTTTCCTCCGCCTCTCAACTCCAACGTGCTCAGCGCCCCTCCCAACATCGTGCCGAGGCAGAAGGCCCCCGGCTCCGGCCAGGACGGCCCACAGAGCAGCATGCCGCCGCCGGCCATGCCCATGCGGCCCGGCGTCATGCAGATGCCGCCTCCACCCGGCACGGCCGGCAGCCACCACCACACGGCCACCATCGAGAAAAGAGCCAACATCACCTCGGCGGCGGCCGGAGGGGCGGCGGGCGCCACCATCTCGGCCAAGCCTCAAATCATCAACCCCAAGGCGGAGGTCACCCGCTTCGTGCCGACGGCGCTGCGGGTGCGTAGGGACACGAGCGGGCCGATGCGGGGGCCATCGACGGGGCCCTTGGACAAAGCGGGCGGGATTGCGGCAGGACGGAGGGGAGACGACGGGATGGGAGGACAGTGGCAGAAACAGCAGGTGGCTGCTTCTATGGGGTTGGCCAACCCGTCGCAAGTGGGTTCTGTTCCTCAGCCCAGCATGAAGACTAAAGACCAGGTTTATGAAGCATTCATGAGAGAAATGGAGGGACTTCTGTAAGAGTCTACAAACTACAGAAAGGCTTTTTTTTTGTTGTTGTTGTTTTTTTCATTTGCTGTGCAGAGTTGTAGAAGTAGTTGTACATTCAGTAATATCATTTCTTTCATGGAAAGAAAAAAAACCCAACTCTTTGGGCTACAACTTTGGCATAATAAATTTGATCCTAAGCGTGTATTAAAACATTTAAATTGGCGGTTAACCGAACACTATGCTCTGCACTGCATTGTTTTGTCTGTTTTTACTTTTTAAGTCTGAAAATGTGCTTCTTTTCCAACATTATTTGACCTCGGTGATGCAACTGTAATTGACTAGTTTTTTGTTTTGTACTGCCGATCATCTAAATATGACGTGTGAAGCGGTTTGTCCTGCAGCCAAATAAAAATCAGCTCAAACATGTTTTGTCGTCATGTCGCTGCTGAGGAAGACAGAAGCAACGACTGGATAAAACTTCCTAAACTAATTCATGTTTTTGTCGTTATTAAAAGTGTAAAAAAAAAAAAAAAAATCAAAGCTTCCTGATGTGGGAAAAATGAAGTCGCCAGAAAAAACTCCACTTCCCGTCATGCTTTGGGTCCGCGTTTCCGCAGCTGCGCAGTGCAGACGGGAAGACACGTTGAGACGGCGAAGCATGGAGGACCGGAGTCCGGAGCGAAACACCGGCGTAAGACCGGAGGAGTCTGGCGGCGACGACGATGAAGAAGAACGGGTTGACACTGGAGAAAGTGAAGAGGCGGTGAAAACCTTCAAAGACCTGGTATGTTTGCTTCCCCGGAGCCGATAAAAGAAGACACGTTAGCAACAAAGCTAACGGTTTTTTTTTTTAGCTTTCGCATTAGCCAAGCGAAGCTAACGCGTTCTGTAAACACATTTTTCTCTAATGAGACGTCCTTACTCTGTGTCAGTGTCTGAAATGTGTCTAACAGTGTGAAAAGCGCCATGTTTAAGAACTGCTTTTCCCTCTGCAGGGTGTCACCGAGGTGCTGTGTGAAGCTTGTGATCAGCTGGGATGGAAGAGTCCAACCAAGATCCAGGTGGAAGCGATTCCAGTAGCTCTTCAAGGTTTGACACCAAGTCGCTTCTCTCTCTCTCTCTCTCTCTCTTTCTCGGTGCCAAATAGTTTGCAATGCGTGCAGTCAGGCGTACAGGACGTAATGGAGAAATGGCAACGATTTAGCTCCACTGCAACCTAACGTCAGCCCTGCTGATAGTGTGTTGTTTTTGAAATTCAAATAGTTGGGAAATAATGTAATCACAGGGATAAATAATATTGTGGTATAATGGTAGTGACATAATATTGCAAAAGATCAATAAACTTTAAATTCTAGTGAACATTTAACACTGGAACAGGAAGACACTTCGAAAACAATATCCAAAATAAATAAACAAATAAATTAAATTAATTAAAAAGTCTCTATGTGCTGTTCTTCAAAATAACTGATCATAAGCGTTGAACTTGTTCCTATTTTGTCACTTAATTGGATTATTGTTGATACGCTGCATGACTGCATATTTGCAAGTTTTTCAAGCTCTTTCTTTCTTCCAGAAATACAGATCTGCAAAGTGTGCTGTGCGTTTAAATTCGGCACGCCCTGTAAATATTTTGTAGAACCACCTTTAATTTACAGACTTGCAGTTTTTTGCGGGGGGAGCACACTGTTTTTCTACTTTAGCCAATTCCTTTAGGCTGAAAGTGGATGGAGAGCATCCGCGAACTGTTTACTAATCTTTTGCCACAGGCTCAAACGGATTTTGATCTGGACTTTGACCGGGCCGTTCCGACACAGAAACACGCTTTGCTTTAAACCGCTCTTTCCACTGTTGATACTCTCAAGCCGAAATGTGAAATCCAGCAGCCAGCAAAGTTGTGTCGATCCTCCTGAAACCGCAGGCAGAGACGTCATCGGCTTGGCAGAGACGGGTTCGGGTAAGACCGGCGCGTTCGCTCTGCCGATCCTCCAGTCGCTGCTGGCTTCGCCTCAGCGGCTCCACACCCTGGTCCTCACCCCCACCAGAGAGCTGGCCTTCCAGATCTCCGAGCAGTTCGAGGCTCTGGGCTCCAGTATCGGGGTCAAATGTGGTACGTGTCCAGGAAACATTACCCGGTTTGTTGTTGGGGATGGAAACACTTTTTAGAATATTAATTTTTGACTCGTCTCACATCTGTTGCAGCTGTGATTGTTGGAGGAATCGACATGATGTCCCAGTCGTTGGTGTTGGCAAAAAAGCCACATATTGTTATTGGTAAGTGAATAGTTATTGCAAGTTATCGATGTAATGAGTTAATCTAAGGTTGATGGATCTTATCAATTGACTAATGATCAACTGAGGGTATATCATCGTTTCATAACAAATATTTTTCTCATGCTGAGTTAAAAAAAAACATGAAAACGAAAACGCGTCATTATCTTTAAGCATTTATTTTGTGTGTGTCAGCTGCGTTATAACTTGACTGAATAAACAGAAAATTTATTCAGTCAAGCCCTCAGAATCAACCATGTTTATTAACAATATGCGTTTTTTTTCTGCTGCTTGTCTTCAGTTTCGTAGCACATCAGTAAACTTTGTTGATAAGTTGATTCTTCTTCAACATGCAGCTTCGCTGATCGAGCTGATGATTTAAGAACGTTGATGGTTCGTAACAGAACCGCTTGAAGTGTATTTTTAATCTCGGTTTGGAGCGTTTTTCTTGTCTGTTCTGACACGCCTCCGCCATCTTCAATTCTGTATCATCACCCAGCAGCGCACTCTGCTGGACGGCGGAGAAACTACGACACTGAAAGAAGTACTAAGCTGGCTGTAATAGTTCATTTAATGGAACAAATTTTAATCTATTAAACTACTAATGCACAATTAATAGGTGGTCGATTAATTGTTTTGTGTCCCATCTGCTGATGTTTTTTTGCAGACATGTTATCAAAAAGTATGTTAACCATCAAGAAAGGAATAAACTTTGTACATGTGATAATTAACAATTAAATATATCCTTTTTTTTTTTTTTTAAGCCACTCCAGGTCGGTTGATTGACCACATGGAGAACACAAAGGGCTTCTCCCTGCGAGCTCTAAAGTTTCTGGTCATGGACGAAGCAGACCGGATTCTCAACATGGACTTTGAGACTGAGGTGGGTCCTGACAAGGACGGACTAGAATTCACCCCTTTAACCTGCTCACATTTTTAACGCTTCTTCAAACAAACGTAAATGAAATAAAAGGAAAAAAATCCTCGATAAGTGCGTCGACGTCACTTCGGCTCATTTTCGCACAGGATCTGTTCACCTGTTACGCCCGTGTTTGAGTTTTGTTTTTGTTTTTCCAGGTGGACAAGATCCTGAAAGTCATTCCGAGAGACAGACGCACCTTCTTGTTCTCGGCCACCATGACCAAAAAGGTAGCCGCTCACTCCGCTGTGTTTTTCTATCAACTACCTCGTGTTGTGATCCTCGTCTGTCCAGCTCAGATGTTGCGTTGCGTTGACTTACAGGTCCAGAAGCTCCAAAGAGCAGCTCTGAAGGATCCTGTAAAGTGCGCCGTGTCCACAAAGTACTCCACAGTAGACAAGCTGCAGCAGTACTACGTCTTTATTCCATCCAAGTATAAGGCAGGAAGTCATTTGATCTGATCTTGAGCGGGTTTCCTCTGTTTTCTTTTCCTGTCGGCGCGTTTTAAATTGGCTGTTGCGTTGCAGGACTGTTACCTCGTGTCCATCCTGAACGAGCTGGCCGGGAACTCCTTCATGATTTTCTGTAGCACGTGTAACAACGCCCAGCGGGTGGCGCTCTTGTTGAGGAACCTGGGCATCACCGCCATCCCTCTTCATGGACAGATGAGTCAGGTAGTGCTCGCTTCATCCTTTAAGTTGCTAAGCTGAAAAATGATAAAATGCCAGACTGAAACCAAACGACCGCTCCGTTTCGGTCAGAATAAACGTCTCGGCGCGCTCAACAAGTTCAAATCCAAGTCGCGCTCCGTTCTCCTGGCGACGGACGTGGCGTCCAGAGGCCTGGACATCCCGCACGTCGACTGCGTCATCAACTACGACATCCCGACGCATTCAAAGGTAGGACGGGGCTTCATGCCGTCGCCAATATTTGACTTAATTTCTCAGATGAAATGGCGACGGTGAACCTGTCTGTTCTCCCAGGACTACATCCACAGAGTGGGGCGAACAGCCAGAGCGGGGCGGTCTGGAAAATCCATCACTTTTGTCACACAGTAATACAAAGATTTTATTTTAGAATTTGAACGGTGCATTCAAATTGTGACTTTTTAATAAAAAAAAGATTATTATTATTATTATTATTCAGCAAAATATTTATCTTGCCATCTCTGATCCTGAAGGTACGATGTGGAACTTTTCCAGCGGATCGAAAGTTTGATCGGGAAGAAACTGCCGGCGTTTCCCACACAAGAGGAGGAAGTGATGATGCTGGTGGAGAGAGTGAGCGAGGCTCAGAGATTCGCCCGGCTGGTAAGTCGCCTTTGGACGATGCTTGACGTCCTCTGTTGTGGTTTGGCTATCAATAACTATAAATACTTGTAATTGTTAGCAAGCAAATGCGAACAATTAAAACGGAAGAGGAAATAAAACATTGATTTTAGAAAGTATTTTTTCATTGAATATTTAGCTGAATTAGAAGTCAGTAGATTCTTGTATAATTATTTCATAATCTATTAGTCGCTGTAATTTTGGATCTGATTTAGTATTATTTAACGCCAGGATTAAAACAGACAGAAATGAGCATTTTATTGTTTTAAACAATCAATTTTATGTCCAACGTGAACTTAAAGCACCGGAAATAAAAATATTGATTGCTAATAAGTGCCAGCGGTTTGCTAATCCTGGGCGCTAATGTAGAGAAAAGCTGTGTCTGGGGATGCTGGGGCTAGCTTTAGCCTCAGTAGCCTCTACCTTTTATCGTTAGTTTATCATTGCGCTAGGATTACGGACTATTTTATCTAGCTTAGAGAGAAGAGAGGAAAGGAGAAGGGACTAAGGTCACATTACTTGATTAAAATGTCTTCTTATCAGTCAATAATCGTATTAAACAGTTTTACGACGTTTTAAAACCCAAACAGTTTGAAGGTATCAAATCCTCCAAAACCAATGACAGTGAAACCCAGTCTTTTATTGTGTAAGCTAACTTTTCATTTCAAGACTTACTTGAACAATTCCAGAAAATATCAAATTTTATATATATTTTTTTATGGTGCACCTTTTTAATTGGTGACTTAAAAAAAGGATATATATTGACCAATATTTTATCAAGCAGCAAATAATAATAATAATAAAAAAAACGATTCTTTCCTCGCAGCTCGCTCTTAATAACTGCTTTTCAGCAAATAGGTGGAGGCAACATCCTGGGTACTTGTGGTTGTTGGGTGATTTTAAAGATGATGATTCTAACCAGAAATAAACTTCCAGTGGGGAAAAAAAAATCCAAACTGTGGTGAACCACAGGAAGAAAAAAAAAAGAGAACTCATCATCAGGAATCACTTTAATCTCTGGCTCTGTCTGGGAATCAGGTTTTATGTATTTGGAGATTTTTGTCAGTCAGACAAGTTATCTGCACGGAGATCCTGAATTACGTCACACACTCAACAACTGAGGCGTGGTAATATTAAAAAAACAAAACACAAAACAGATTTCTTGTTTCCTGTCGCTTTAAGACGGCACTCCTTCGTGATTGGTGATGGGTGAAAACAACGTGCCGATTTATTTATGTTTTTTTCGTGACGAAAACGATGGCTACTCTCGTTCAGGAAATGAAGGAGCAGGGAGAGAAACGGAAGAGGCCCAAAGGTGGAGACGGGGACGAGGACGACACGGAACAGGCGAGCGGCGTGAGGAAGAAAGTCAAAGGAGGGCCGGGCGGAGGGAAGAAGAGGGGCGGAGCAGCCTGGAGAGGAGGACGCTGAAGCAGGAAACCAAACCGTAAAATGTACATAACCACAACACAAAAGGCCTCGCCGGTCTCCGATGTAAACTTTACTATCATGACGGCTTCCTTTCCCCACTTTGCTTTGCGAGCCGACGACTATTTAATGACGCAATAAGCGCTCTCTTTTGTCCATGTGGGAATTTGTTTTTGTTTATTTTTTCCATTTGTAATAAAACTTTGCTGTAAAATCTTAAGTGTTCTCATTTTTGTCATGTTGGGCTTCAGATGTAGCTGGAGGAACGACTGGGATTTAAACCTCTCAGGGAGAAAAGCCTCACGGTTATTAATATTTTAACTTTTTTTCTTTTTTTTTCTGAAAAACGTATGATACGTATTAATTATCAAAATATATCTCCACAACAGCACAGTAGAGTTTCTGTGAAATGGATGTTTCTAGGGAGGCTGATCCACTTTACTTCAGTTACGATAATCTGAGGTTAGGAATCGGCCAGAACCGATCCGATAAAGATAACAGACATCTGTTAATCATCTGATATCTTTATATTTATCTTCTAAATATAAAGATAAGAAAACTAGCTTCTGTTCCTCCTGAGCTGCATCAACTAAAATAACTTTCTAGTGATGCAATTGGAATTTTGAAAATAAATTTTCTTAATGGAAACATGCTAAATTTGAAACAAAACAAAACAACCCATCCCCTGAAACTGAAATGAAAAGCGTTTCCCTGATCAACAAATGAACGTCATCAGCACAAACCACGAAGAAGACGAAGACAGGAAGTTGAAGGATCTTTGGAGGATTTTTTTTTTTTTTTTTTTTAGAAAATTGCTTATTTTGTGAACAAACTTGTATCTGATTTTAAGATTGTTTTATTTAAAGTAAACGCTACAATTGTAAAATTGTTTTTTTTTATTCTTTTCTTCTTTCCACATCATTTAAATATTTCACACCTTCATCCTTTCACCTACTTGTCCATCAACACTGATCTGAAGACGTACAGTTTCAACACCACAAATAGATAAAAATCCTGATAACTGCAACTCAAAATCACATCCAGATTTTATTCTGAAACATAGATAATATGGTGACTCATGGGGGGGGGGGACACTTGCTTGGGGCGCCAGCCGCACTTGAACCGGCTGGAGCAAAACAAACAAAAACACTTTTTTTATATTTATTGCATTTATTCCCACCAAATCAAGGAATTTGTGGTTTAACAGCCAATAGCGGAGGGAGAGAGAGAAACACCGCAAGCTGAAACCCAATTGTTTCTTGGCTGCATCCAGTGGGCGTGCGCGGTACCTAGATATTTTTGTGATAGATTTTAAAGGGACAGCAGTGTGCCGACAAAAAGTTACATTTTGTCCATATTTAAGAATGTTTTGAAAACGACTTTATCTTGAAGTTTTCCCATGATTCCTCGTTCCGGACAAAGCTTCCCTCAGTGTCGGCGCGTTGGTCTGGGTGATGTGGATCTAGGTGCGCTCGGGTCCATCGTAGGCGGGAGCAGCGGCGGTGGTCAAGTCTGCTCCGGTTCGGAGGGAGGCGGAGGAGGAGGAGGAGGAGGAGGAGGAGGAGGAGGAGGAGGGAGGAGGAGGAGGAGGAGGAGGAGGAGGAGGAGGAGGAGTGGAGGGGGGCTCCCACTTCAGAGGCAGCGCTCTGAGCCCGTGGTGCGCACTCACGAGCCAAAAATACATGCCTGCATCTCGGCGGTGTGGAGCTGTTCGCTGCTGCCGCCGCATTCGAGGGGGACGCCGAGCCGACCGCTGATTCGCTGACGAGCACCAGGTAAGTTGTCCGCGCGGCGCGCGGGGCAGGTTGAGGGGATGACGGAGCGCGCGGGCAGCAGACGGACCGTCACGACCAGCCAGGTCCCCCAGCAGAGAGAGGAGCTGCTTCCAGAAACTTCACTGTTAACTGTGCGCGTGAGTTCAGAGCGGCTCCGGGGTGAAACGCGGGCCCCGCTTTTAATTGTTAACGAGGTAACATTGACCGCAATGTGACGGCGCTTCACCGTTCTTTTTCGGCTATTGACAGAGCAGCTCATCTGAGGCTGAACGTCACAAAAATGTCCGAATTGTTCACTTTTAAAAACACATTTTATCCACCATGTAATGGCACATTTCTGTACCCCGTCCTGCTTCAGCTGGTTATGGCTGTGGCGCAGGTTTTTTTTTTTTTTGAACTGCAGATAGATATTGATCCAATGCATGCGAGCAGCAACTTTTATTAGCCGAATGACGGCATTACGGCCCGAGGGGGGTAATTTACAACGTAGTGAAGTCCTCATACAGGAGGAGGAGGAGGAGAGGGGTTGGGTATGTGTGCCATTCACGACGCCACCGCTTCCCGTATGATCTAATGCGTAAGCGCGGAGACCTACGCAGTATGCGCATTACTGCTGGGCAGGATCCACCAACAAGCCTCAGCCTCGGACCAAAACTTGGCATATAAGAAAGTTTGTGCTCGTTCATCTGGATTTCTGCATCCCTTTGCTTCTTTCTCTGAGTCTTGGTGGCATTGCATCAGGGAGAAGGACAGGGCTGCTCACCAGGAGGGTGTTTGAGGCCTAATCTGCCAATTCAGATCAGGATCTCGAGCAGTTCGAGGGGAGAAGTCCACCAACATGCAAAGCAAAACAGTTCTGGTTCTGCTAAGAGAGCAACGTGAACAAACAGATTAGAGATGCACCGATCAGAGATTTTGTGCTGCCGATACCGATTTTTTTTTTGTTGGTTGGTTCTTCTTTTGCTTTAGGAAATATAAATAATAATAAAAAATAATAATTCAGCACCTGGCTAATATGTTATTAAACATGTGTTGACAATAACATTAAGTTAAAAAAATGAAATTACTTTCTCAGACAATAATCCAAAGTTACTCCAGAGTTGACTCTTTCTGCAAAATCTGTAAATGAAGTAAAATCCTGCAGCGTATAAAGGAGAGTTATCAATCAATAAAATGAAAGAACTACCAGATATCTCCTTTACTATTTTACCAGTAAGATTATAGTGTTTCTTTTTTGCATGCACCATATTGCAATATATTTTGTATGTTTTCATTTCAGTCACTTTAAAATAAATCCTCATCGGTGTCTGAGTTAATATTTGAGATGATAAACGTTCAGATTTGTTCTTATGTGTCGGATTGTCATTTATTTTAGAACCAGAGGGGAGATTACACTCTGTGAGTTGGAGCGAGAGAGAGCAGTCAGTGTTACACAGCTCCGCAGTTAAACTGGGATCTACAAGTACTTTAAAAGAAAGAAAAAAGGATTCAAGAGTTAACATCTTGATCCGATTTTTAGCGTCTTTTGTTGTCGTTTCGAACGATTAGTTCAATGCTAACTTGGAAGCAACATAAATAGCAATGCTAACTCTGGCTGGCAGGGTTAGCATTGCTACCTTCAGTCTCTGTGTGCGTTTCCTGTAGACCACGATAAAACAAAACATCGTAGGAACTCAAACGAGATGGAAAAAGAAGCGATCAGTCCCACAGCATCATAGGTCTTTCACCATGGTCTACCATGCGAATGAAGTGCGTTTCCACATATTCGTCTCATCACGAGCCAGATCCTCTCAAAATGTCAGTAGAGTTCATCAAAAATATTTACATTTACATGCGTGATGGCAGGAAAGAAAGGTCGACACCAGTTAGCATGTAGAAAGGACTTTATAGAGTCTTTGTGACATAAGATGCTGTCTGCAAATAGTTTATTTTAAGTCGTTTCACACCAATAATTGTGAATGGTAAAAATAAAGGGAGGGTTTATTTTACCCTCTGCCCTGTACAGGTGTCTACATCGCACTGGTAAATCCCAGGGAAGATGTCTCATCGAAGTGGGCAAGAGGACCCGGAGCGGTACCTGTTTGTGGATCGGGCCGTCGTGTACAACCCGGCCACGCAGGCCGACTGGACGGCCAAGAAGCTGGTGTGGATCCCCTCGGAGCGCAACGGCTTTGAGGCGGCCAGCGTCCGGGAGGAGCGGGGAGAGGAGGTGCTGGTGGAGCTGGCAGAGAACGGAAAGAAGGTGGTGATCAACAAGGACGACATCCAGAAGATGAACCCGCCCAAGTTCAGCAAGGTGGAGGACATGGCGGAGCTCACCTGCCTGAATGAGGCGTCGGTGCTGCACAACCTGAAGGACCGCTACTACTCTGGGCTGATATATGTGAGTGTCCAGGCCTGAAGCTTTCTGCAAATTGTGATTTTCAGAAGGCTCTCCATAGATTATCTATGTTAATAGGTAACAATCCAGTTATTGTTGTGTGGAATTTGATCATTTTTGACCATCTGTGTTTTGTTCATTTGGAAAACTGTGTTTGTAAAAGTAGTTTTTAGTTTCTTCCGGTCACCTTCCTTCTATAAATACGTTGCAACCCGCGGAAGATCCTGCCCCAAGCAGAAAAGCTGCTTGCCAACGATGACTACTTTCAAATTGTCAACGCACTAAATCTTAAATGTAGGAGGAATATATATATATATATATATATATATATATATATATATATATATATATATATATATATATCATATATATATATATTATATATATATATATATATACATATATATATATGTATATATATTCTGGATTCATGACCTTGGAAAAGTATTCAAAAGCTTTAAACTCGTCACCACAAATCACATTTATATTCCACCTCCTTCTCTCTTACCTAAATGAAAACAATGTGTTTTCATGTGTTTAGCATAATTATATCATACTAAGATAGAAATTTGAGCGACACAGGATTGAAATGTTCTGATTTTAACACGGGTTTGTCCCCACGATCTAATTCAGCTCCACTGTGATATCGACCCATTTAGTGGCTCGTTTTCCACGAATAGAATGTGGGCTATCACCTCCGAGACTCCGACTCGACCAAAGCAAGGCGGACTTATCGGTTGTCCTTCTGCGAGACGAAACATCACCGCCGATTCCCTACAGAAGCCAGCAGCTATTTGGATGCTTTCATGCCGAATTGCAAGACAAAAAACATGTACATGAAAAAAAAAAAAAAGTCAGGAATTTCCAGTAGTTTGTGAATGATCCCATATGGTTTAGATTTGATCTCATTCCAGCAGCTCACTGTGCTCCTCTTCTGCTCCCCTGTAAACCACAGTGTCATGGTTTCTGGGTTTTCCTGGTTTAAATTGGTTTTGGAGCTTGCTAATTGTCCCCTTGCCTAAGAAAAATTGAAAGCATGTGTCTGACTGCGTTAGTTTTCTAACAGGAAGAGCTCCCCCCCCCCCTTTTCGGCTCAGTCGTAGAAAACAATCTCCATAATTATTAACCTTCCCCACAGCCTCTTCTAACACCTCTGTAGACATAATATTACGCCCCCCGCAGGCTGTGCTGTTTCTCAGGGTTATTGGAGAGACTTAATTTTCTGAGTCTCTCCACTACGTAGATGGTTTACTTAGCTGATATTTGTTTTCTTTTCTACGTATCACTTAAGAAAAAGCCCAGCTGTGATCTGAAGCGACAGCCTGTCTGTCGCATTTGGTCAGACGCTTTTCTGAGACATTAACAAATATGAAATCCTGCTTGATCTCCCGTCAGACTTGCCATGTGGACGACTGTTTGATATTCTCACAGAATTATAACTTTTACATTTTCTTGGCATTGTCGGGTTTGCAAAGGAAAATAAAAAATAAAAAAAATCTGAACCAAATTGTGTGTCCAAACCAAAAATATTTCTTTCTTACGATTTCTTTTCTTTGAAAACAAAAAGCAACAATTACGTTCTCTGCTGCTAAAGACCACAAGTCATCACAGTTATTGATAAGATTCTCAAAATCAGCGTCGTCGTTCACAACTTCTCACTGCGTTTGCTGATTGGCCCGGTTGAAATTCTACCAGAGGGAATCCAAGTGAATGGGAGAAATCCCAGACGGAGCTCTGAAGTGAAATTAGAATTGAGCCGAATTGCTTAGGGAGCTGACAGCCAGGTTATGTTACTGGTAACCAGGCCATATCTGCTTCTAAACATTCACATTTATCTTTTTTGTAAAAGAGGGACAATTGTAGCGGCTGTCACAGAGTTTCAGCCACTTCATTCAAGTCCATCTGACACCTTTTCTTGTTTTATATGAAAATGACTTTGAACTTTTGGAACATTGTGACAGGTTATTTTCAAATCATATGAATATCTTGATAGCCACCCAGTGACTACCACCCACAGCACCTTTTTTTTTTTTTTTTAGCTCATAGCTACTAGCCTTATCATTTCTCTACCCTTTGCTGCTAATATGCCTTCTTTGTAGATGTGAAGTCAGTCAGCTTGTTGGGCCAGGTCCTTCATTGTTACGGCTTTCTAACTATGAGGTGGTGAGTCACAGGTCTCTGGAGGGCTACATGCTGGCTAGCCGCACTCGAGCCGCACTACAAGAAGGCCTTTGTGTAGTTAGATAAGCCTCAGCTGTCAGAAAGCCTCAGCATTTCTCCATGGCAATAAGGCCGTCTGTCTATCTGCTTCCTGACGCCCACTGCAACCCGAATGTGGCTCAGTCTCTCGCCTCCCTCCATCAGCTCTATTGCCAGTCCAACGCCTCCTGCTTATCCAGGGTTTCTGACTCACTGGTCTGACGAAAACATTATCAACGCACACGACTGCGTGTGCCTCCACCTTTGCTTGCCGCGGCTTTTTATTGATTTCTCAGTGTGCAGCAAACAAACGTCCCTCACTGGACGGATGGGAGGACGGAAACCTTTTGTCACCGAGCATGAAACTTTTTAAGGAATTAATTCAACGTCCAGCTTCTAAATGTAAATAAGAGATGTGAACGTGGATCAATAGTTTATTTTCGCAGTTTGTGATGTTTTATTGACTTGCAAAAATGTGGATACCTCTTAATCTTTGCCACAGTTTGTCATGTTGCAGGCACTTGCTCCTTCGATGTTTTTAATTGGGATTGATTATGATTGACTGAAATTAAGTAGCAGGTAATGGTGAAATTATGCCTGCCTTTCTTTCCTTCTACACGTGAAACTGATCTTATTTACGTCTGCAAAGATCTGAAAATCAGCCACTGTCCACTTCAGCTCTGCCGTGAGCGAGAGGTTAACAATAGTCACCTCACTGTTTCCAACTTTGTTGCTATATTTAGCCACTTTTCAGACGAACCCCATAAGTATCAGGCGAAATCGGATTCGGTGGATCAGGATTTGTAAAAAATTAGTGATGGGTTTAAAATCTGTAATCAATGCACAGCTCAATATAACAGTAGAGAGCAAATGATCTTTCTTCGTTTGAATAAAACTTTGAAAACCATCGTTTTTGCCTGTCACATGAAAATCACTCAAACATTTAAAAAATCAATAAAATACTTAAAAGATGGCTTTTTAAAATTTTTTTAAATGGAAACATTTAAGGAGTAAGAATACTCCTGCAGGGCCGTCACTCCCACATCTAAACTAAAACATCTTGCTGTGAAGTACATTTGAAAAACTTGATGAAACCGTCCCGTTTCCTCTAAAATCGTCTGACATCCTGCAAACTCAGTTGTTGTGGTTGTGTTTTGAGCTGCGAGTGTCTGAACACTTTGTTAGCTTTGTCATGAAACCGCTGAAGCGTAGCTGCAAGGGAACGGTCAAAGTCTTGTGTGCTCCCAGCAGACCGTCGGCTCCCTGTCCTCTTTGTGGGGAGTGTCCCCTTAACGCTGGCATGCCGGCCGTGTGATCACGGGCGGCAGATGGGCTCGGCTGTTGTGTCTGTTGTTGCTTGTGTGTTGCTCAGCTGTTACCAGGTCACAGCATCCCCTTCGCTGGATCTGGTTTCACTGTGGAAATTTCACCTTCTCTGTCCTGGACCGAGCTGGGAGTGTTGAGTTCGCTGGTCGGTTGCAAGGCGGCGTGAAAGCTGCAGCCGTTCCAGCTGTTCCAGGTCTCTGTGGCGGCGCAGCTGAACGAAGAAAGCAGAACAGAGTCTCTATTTATAGCGGCTACAGTTTTCAGATAGGGGGGGAATTAAATTTTCATTAAAAAGGAGAGTGCTGAGCTAGAATTTCAGCCTGGTCTCTGTCTCTCCACTGCTTAGCAATCTGCAGAACAGCTGAGATCGCCTCACAGTGTTCGTCACACCTCTACCTTTCATCCGAATCCGACCTCTGGGAGTACTGTCAGCTTTATCGCTTCCCTACTCCTCCTTTCTGTCTGCCTACCTCTCTCACCTTCTTTTTCTCATCTACCTTTTTTCTGCATCAGCACTTTAGCATCGGTTGCTGACTGGAGGCCCAGACAGAAATGTTGCACAACGGCTGCATCATGCCGTCTGCTTCTTGAAAGTGGATTTAATTATTAAGGGAATGTTTCATCATATGATGCTCTGATCTAAAGAGATTAATGTGGGTCAAACCTTTTAAAATGCTATGAAGTTGTTTCACTACTGTAACGTACAGCTTCACAAAGCTCGGCTTAGTTGGACTCAGCCCAAGGAAAGCATGTACTTTAGTGCCAGGCTGCAAAAATAAAAGGTTATGATGCCTTGCAACAGTGTACGTAAATTTGAAACCAGATGTTTACATACGGCATTTTAGAAAAAAAACACGACCTTTTTATGTGTTTTTTAATATACCGTTTTAATATAATATAAATATATAAAGGCAACTGCATAATGATGCA
This sequence comes from Poeciliopsis turneri, assembly GCA_922788865.1. NCBI lineage: Eukaryota > Metazoa > Chordata > Actinopteri > Cyprinodontiformes > Poeciliidae > Poeciliopsis > Poeciliopsis turneri. Next base: position 18,597 of record CAKLNU010000616.1, read on the forward strand.
AGAACAAACTGTGAAAGATCAATAAATGTAAAATTCTAATGAACATTTAACCCTGGAACTGGAAGACATTTTAAATATACTAAATAAATAAACAAAACAACAAATGAAATGAATTATGAAGTCTGTGTAGTCTGAGTTTTTCATTTATTATGTGATGGATTGATTTATTTCTTTCTGTGACAGGCATAGTTATAATTACTAAAATAAAACAGTAAGAAATTGACTTGTAATACATAAAGGAAATATACCTAATTTAAGGAAAAAAGTATGACTGAAAACTATTGGTTTAAATAAAAAATGCACAGCAAAGAACAAAAATGAATTGCTACACTAAAACATTAAAATAAAAATAAACATTTATACTGAATTAATAGATTAATTTTAAAGTAAATCTCTTCTTCTTACTACTTCGTTAGCCTTTAAGGAGACAATAACTTATTTGTCAAGCTGCCTTTTGACTCTGCAATCATTTGCAATCATTCGTTGATTTATTGTTTATTTTCGATTATGGCAGGATTGGTCCTCCGTACTTTTCTGGTTTTCGTTCGATAAACGTGAAAACCAGTGTATCATTTTCCTTCCACTTCACAAATATGCTTTACTTTATGTCGATCAATGAGATCATATTCTGACAACATGAAAAAGTTAAAAAGTTTTTTTTTCTCCAGTCTTTCAAAAAAGAAAAAAAGAAGATAATTTTAGGGTTTTTGTTTGCAGCTGAAGTCTGCTTTCATTCATTTATACACTGTTGATTTTCTTCGACCCTGTTCCTTTTTTCCATCCATCCATCCATCCATTTTCCGTCACCCTTCTCCCTAACGGGGTCGGGAGTTGCTGGTGCCTAACTCCAGCTGCGTTCCAGGCGAGAGGCGGGGTTCACCCTGGACAGGTCGCCAGTCTGTCGCAGCTGTTCCTTTTTTAAACTTTCTAATATTTTGTTGAGTTTGACACTCTGCAGCTATTTGCTGTGTGCTCAGCCATGTGCTGGATACACAAAGGAAGGACAACCAGAAACCAGGTCGTCTGTACGGATAAATCAAAGTGTCCACCATGGCCTCTCACTCAGCGCTGGCCGCCTTTCTTACTGCCTGCTTGTTTCATCCCACCGCCCAGTGAAGAAAGATTCTTGCCACACGCGCCCTCTAGGGAGACATTGTTGGGTTAATTGTGTTTCCAAAAGCAACTCCACAAGTCAGAAACGAGGCTACACATTTTCAGAGCGTTCTAGACGAAGCATCTAGAGTTAACGTGAAATGTCTCATCACAGCGCTGGGAGAGTTTTTCTTTCCAGTGTCAAAACAAAGAGCTCTTATTTTTGCGTTTAGTCGCCGTTTTCTCAAATCTGTTCTCTGTCTGTCAGTGTGTTGTAATGACGTAAGCTCCTAAAAGTGTGTGATGATAAGCCTTGTTGGATTGATGGAGAGCAGCTTAGATGACTTATGAAGATAGGAATGTGCAGCTCCTTGTAAATCGAAAAAGGCACCGCTGATTTATTAATTCTCTTCTTTTTGTATCTCCTCTTGACAGTGTTTTTCTCCCGCTTCACGCATGTTTCTTGTTTTGTTTTTGGTTTTTTTACGATTGCAGACTTACTCTGGTCTTTTCTGCGTGGTCATCAACCCCTACAAGAACCTGCCCATCTACTCAGAGAACATCATAGAGATGTACAGAGGAAAGAAGAGACATGAAATGCCTCCACACATTTATGCCATCTCCGAGTCAGCGTACCGCTGCATGCTCCAAGGTAAAATAAACCCCTCATGCATCGTCATCACATGCTGTATTATAAGTGTAACGAGTGTCATCTTTAAGCGTTTAAAGCTTTTAATTTGCTCATTGAGAAGCAGAGATCAGAGAATAGTTTTTACATTGCATTAATGTATAAAACTGGCCAAGCCCGGTGGTTTGGGCACGAGGGCAGTTGTCCGGCAATTTTCCAGATTTTCAAGTCAAAACAGTGTTTAAAGTTGACAGGAAATATGAAACTATCTCTAGGTAATTATGTCCTATTGGAGGACATTGTCAGCAATACATAAACACCAACTATAAAGTCTTAAAAGCCCCTAAAATAAATAAAACAAATAAAGCCTAGCCTGATAGAGTAAAGCCTGATGGCCCGCCAGGCTTATAGTACACTGATTTTCAGTAAAAACGAGAGGTTAAGTATAAGTAAAACCAGTAAATTGATGCCTTTTTTGTTTACTATAAGCCACATTGTGTTTTATCTCTCCTGGTCTGAACTTTCGGTCGCTTGCAGCAAACATGAGGTTCAGTTTCACGGCACAAATGACTGTAAAGTGGGTGAAAGTCTCCGGGTCACTGAGGATGTCAGGCAGAATGGAGGGTTGTGACTGAAACGAATGCTTGTGTTATGCAGATTTACACAGTGCATGCAGAGCCTTATACCATAAGACCAGTGCAGATGGTGATTTATTCATGCTCAGCTATGTGCAAAATCTCTTCCCAATTCCTTGCCTCAGTCCTCCCTGACAGTTCATGTTCCCATTTCCCTCATAAATTTAACTCGGTATGGTTAGGGAAAATCCCACACAGTGCACTGTAAAGTAAATCAGCTCTGCCGTTTGTTAAAACATGATTTTCTCAATAATTGCCACATTATGATGCTTAAGAATACATTTGTTTTGCAACCTGTTACTTTCATAATAATAGACTTTTTTTGACTGTTGTAATTAACTTGTTGCATTTATAGTGCGGATTTCTGTTTATTCCACATTTACACAAATTGTCATGGCTAAAGCTACAGCTGCCTCACACTTTTACAGCTGTTTATGAAGCACATGGACTCCTTAACAGTAAAGTCACACTTCTAAATTTTGGCAAATCAGGACATATCATAAAAATTCTTGAAATAAATAAATAAAATGCAACCTCATTTGAGCAAAAACACATGAAAAATTACACAATTGTTTTCCTACGGGAAAATTAGCTTGAATTGCATACAGTGTGCATCAAGAATGGGTCAGTTCAGCTCAGCAACAGAGACTAGAGACGCAGATATTTACGTTAAATTTCAGATCTCAGGTTTTTCTAACACCATGCACGGTGTAACTCATTCGAAAGCATTGACGTTTTTTTTTCCCAGTTGTTTTTACAAATTGATATTTTAAGATGAGAAAAAAAGAAAAGGTGATGTGAAGGAACAGAAATGTTCCCAGTCATGACTCGGTAGCACACTGTGGATTTCACACCATTGATCTCAGTATACATGCTCTATTCAGAAAAGGAGTGCATCATAAGCCACACACACTGACACTAAAGATGTGACAGGATGTCATTGTTCACAAAATCCCTTTTTTCCCCCTCACCATTAGATGGATGTAATGTGTTTTTCAAAGCTTGCACTTCACTGCGGATTTTTGTGGAGACCAAATTCATGAAAAATCTGGCATTGACGATGCTGTGATTGCCAGCATGACAGCATGATTTTCTAAGGGTCAATAATTAATTATTTTAGGAGACGTCATGTGGGACTGTTTGAGAGAGCAGTCACCATAAAAAGTGGTTTTACTAACTTCAAGTTGTCATTTAAACTGTCGTCATGCTACTGATAAGACTGAATTGTGTGTTTAGCATTTCAAATTAGCATCAATCTCTGTATGTCCAAAAAACAGAAAAACATTTACAAATCTAACATATTCCTTGACAGACACAGGCTGAACGCTAAAAGGATGATACAGCGCAACTCTCCTGTAATTTTGTTTAGTCTTCCTGGACGCTGCTGAAATCTTTGCACCTTTACAAATTTGACAAAATGTCTCCAGGATTTAATGAATCAATGTCCTGTGCAGATGGCTTCCTCTCCGAAATGGAAACGTAACAAAATGATTTGAACCCATCGAAGCCTAGCTCTCTGTTGTAGCAACCTTAGTTAATCTTCTTGACTCAGTACACGCATCCACACCGACGAGTTTGTATGTTACGTTGCCTGGTATTGCATTGGTATGATGTGTTCATTGACCTATCGTCATGTAAAGTCATAAACGGTTCATTTCAGCAACCCGGGGAATTTCTTGTTGCATCTCCCACAGATCTGAGGCAAATATCTGCTTGTTTGTCAGACACATTGTTGTGAAGGAATCTGGAAATAATTCCACCGTAAGCGCCGAACAGATGCCGGACAGTGAGCCACGCTTGTTCGGAGAATTTGGGACGTGTCTGCGGTGCCCCCATTCATTTCCCCTGACCTCTAATTCCCTGCTCATTCTTTCGGAGCGCTCATAACGGGCAAAGCCGCCTGTGGAATGAGGTCACCGCCGATCCTGCTTCCCATACCGTGCTGTGCTAAATTCTGCAAGCTGAGTCATTGTCAAAGTTGACATAGCTGTCTGAACTGCCCATCAGCCTCAGCTGGACCCCTGTTGGAGGGGAGGCCGTGGTTGCCATGGATACATCAGAGCGTATCTGTGGGTTAGACCACAATAACGGTGCGTCTCTGTGAGAAACTGGACTTTAAATGGTTGCATCAAGGAGCTTTGGATGTGAATATGAACTCCTATTGTTCTACTGTTCTATATTTGCTTTCTCTTTTTTTTTTTTAAATTTCAGTCATTTTTCTTTTCTTTTTTTTTTTACCTTTCTTCTGAGCCAGAATGTTCTGGCTCGGAAGAAATAAGGAGGAAAGAAAAAAACTCCCCACATCCTGCCAGACATTTTAGTTGCCTTTCACTAAACATGAAAAATCCAAACCACAGCTCTGCTGCAGCTCAGCCTTCTTTGTCCCGCTCTTCTTTGGTCTTTAATTAGGAAACATAAGGGAACAAGTGTGAAGAATGTCCACCTTCTTATCAATGCTCAGTGTGAGGTTATAGCCAGCGTTGCCATGGTTAGCCTTTTCTTTTCCACTGCTTAGCCCAGTTTGAGATTTCCCCTTTTTTTCCACCTTCTAGCTTCAGTTTTTACATCTTACTTTCCTTACAGCCTGTTTGTTGCTGCTGCAATACGAGGCCCTTACAGAACTGCTGTAATGATTATTTTTTGGGAAAAGGATCAAGAGTAAGTCAGCAACACAGATTGGCAGAACATGTTTGGAGACGACTCCATAAAAAGAGACGGACAGCTGAACTTCTTTTTATTTTGAGAGTTTTAGTTTGCAGCTGAATGTTTGTGAAAGTTGTTAAAAGTTCTGTCTGGGAATTTGTCATGCTCAAAATACTGGCCACCATTGTGGCGCCACCAGTTTTTGATTAGCATATAAATATACTTTTCATATTTGTTTTTCCATGATGCGAACATGCATAGCTTAGTACTTATATCATTAAAAAGCAATGTGTTGTCTGTAAAAAGATGAAGCAAATGTGATGTTAATCTTTAGTTTGAACACACACACACACACACACACACACACACACACACGCACACACACACACACACACACACACACACACACACACTCAGAGTGTGTAGCAATATAAATGCAAATCAAAAAACTATATATTAGCCATTTGTGATTCAGAACAGGAAAGGGGGTTTGTGCAACTACGTCACAACAAGATGGTGTTAAAGTTTTGTTTCTCTCTGCTGAGTGGACAAAAACTGTTCAACCAAGTTCAGTGCTTGTAAATTAAACTCTGATTCTTAAATATTAATAAAGGGGTGATGTGTAGTTTTTTTTTTTTTAAGTCTTGATTTATGTTTGACAGCTCGTCCAGTACTTGTAATAGCTTTTCAAAAGTGGATAGATAAGACAGCAAAGAGGCAGAAAATGGTCAAGAAACACAAGAGGATCGACGCGGCAAAACTCAAGACATTCACAGACGTCAATGGGTTTGCTGTAGAAAATCCAGACTGATAAGTTACGGATTGAAATAATTTGATGCCAAAAGCAAAAAAAAACCCCTGTGATTTAGGGAGCTGGCTGAGAGCATACAGAAAGTGAAAGAGTTTACGGGAAAGAGAGAAGAGGGTACAGGGGAAAGGCAGAGGGGGCGGCCGGTATTGTGCCTCACAAAGGGGCCTTTGTGCGGTCCGAAGGGGGCTGGGATCACGGTGCTGTGTGCAGGGGTGCAAACCCAGAGGCCTGGAGCTCCAGAGTTCTTCCCTGGGAAATGGGGCCTATTGTATGAGGCAGCAGGAGCTGCAGAGCAGGGCTGGTGAAGGACACACCCAGGGATCTGCGTGACGAGACAGGTGTCTGTTTGGGACTTTTCCCCTGACCCCTGCTGAATCTTCCAGAGGAATGGAGACGTGTCCAAACAATATGTCTTCATTGATGTACTTAAAAGTTTGCTTCTCTTAAAGAATCGTGGAAGAAAAAGGTAAAATGAAACACACGGGCAGTTGGATTTTATTGTTTCTTTGAAAAGAGGTGAGTGAGAAAAAAGTAACACTTTCACAGACAAAGCCTTTCGTGAAAGAAGGTTGTTAGAAGTTTACAGTTTGTCACAAACCGTATAGGGAAAAGGTTTTTCAAATAGTTTGGTTTGTTTGACACATTGCAATGTGAACGCGAACCACACCAGCTGAAAATGTAGCAAATGTTACAATTTTGGTCAAAGACAATCCATTGAAGACTGGAAATGTGTCGTTTGTTGACCTTTGCTGCACGTCGTTATCCACTTTCCTGTCAATTCACCATCAATTTCAGGCCAGTAAAACCTTTTAAAAAGAAAAGGCTGTGTAAAGGCAGGCTACTCTCATGTCCCTTTAAGACTGTAAACACGTGACTCCATCCGCTAACAGTCTGAAACAAGAACCGAAAGAGACGGAGGTTGAGAAAATGGAGACAATTTCAAAGGTGGAAGCGGCGCCGTGTTGTGCTGTCGACCAGGTTAGCTGCTCAATATGTCGCCTTCTCGACTTTCTCGTTTGGAAACGATACAAGCAGAAAGCCTTATGTCATTAAAATTGAATCGGGCAGCAAGACTTACTGTATGTTGGGCTGAAATGAACCACCAGACATCTGGAGTAATGTCATGTGGGGGAAATGAGAGTGAAGGAGAAATACTGGCTCTTGTTTGAAGAAAACCAAACAAAATCATTTCAACACAAACACCCTCTCTCCTCTGTTTTTGAATTTACATTGTCCAGCCCAAAGTTACATTTGAAACCATCTGTCCGACAGCTGCAGACTCACTACTATTGGATCATGCAACACGACCAAGACCCGATGGTTCTCCAATGCCTACAAAAAGCATAAATAAACCAAAAAAAGGTTTTAAGCAGTAGACCAAAAATCGGAGATTCAAAGTCTATGAAAAATGATTCCTCTGTAACAGGAGCGTCAAACTCCGTTTCATTTTTTGCCTTATCAAAAATCTTAATGTTCTTAAAGGGCCAGTTGTGCAAGAATGTATTGATAAAACCCATTAAACTGTACAAATATTAATAAATAGATGTCCCTCCAGGATTGTTTGAATGTTTTTGTTTTTTTTTTGTAATCAAAATCACACAGATTTTGTGGTGCTAATTTAGAGATTTTTGTAAGGAATTTTCATGATATTTGCATTAATATATGACCTTAAATGTGACTTGTTATTAATCGCTGTATGAATCACGAACTATAACTCAACATCAAGTAAGGCTGAGGGAGCAGTCAATAAAACCCAAAGTTTTTGACAAATTTTGAGAAAATATTTCAATAAAATCAGAAAAAATTGTGGGGATCTGTTGATTTTGAGTGAATTTTGCAGATTTGTGAAAAGCTGGAGGGACATATTAACGTAATTTGGAGCTACGGAGGGCCTTGAGTTTGAAGCACGTGCTCTATAAACTATTGCCAAGACGATCAGAACTGGTTCCTTTTCATTCTACAAGTTTCTTCTAGTGGTTTTGCTTTTTGTTAGAAACATGAAGAGACTCTGGAACCGTAATTCAGCATCTTTATGTAAAATTGAGGCATCGTTTTTGATAAACCTTCTCTTCTTGCCAAATGTCTGAGTATTCAGCTCAGAGCGGTGTGTTTGGGCAGAATGATAGACGATGCTGTGATGAACGACAGAGTGGAACAACATGCAGCCGCCTCCGCCCTCCTTCACTGTTGAGGGAAACGAGAACTCGGCCGAATGTTTTCCCGCCGACAGGTTTTGTCAGATTTTTGCTTCCTGAACCAAAAAGCGGCAGATTACGTCTGTGTGTGCTGAGCCTCTCCGGTCTGCATGCGGCACTTTGTGAGTTTGTGTGAAGGATCTTTTTAGACAATCTCCCCCTTTCTCTGTATTACTTATAAGTAATACAGTAATAACCCCTCAGTCCAATTTGGGGGTTAAATGCATTTCCATTTCAGTGTCATTACATCATTGTCGAATGGCTGGAACAGATTCTCTGAACTAATCTAATTTTGACTCAAAGAAAGACTCGTCTTTAAAGCCCAGTGATGTTTATCTCATCTTCCCAGTACCCCAGCTTGTGAAACATGTGGTTCTCCCCCAGTCTGTTATGACTGGGGAAGAGAGACTGTCTTTTTTTTTTTTTTCCCAGACTTTTCTCATTTCACCCCTGCATGAGAAGCATTTGAAAAATGTGCTTTGTGGGGCTTGAAAAGGGAAAGACTGCAGAATCCCATCTGATTTTTTTGTTTTTTTTCTGTAGAGCAAAGCTCAGCATAGCAAAAGTCTTAGGAGTCAAATCCAGGCTGGCAGGACAAAGACTAAAGTAAATCGATGTAATATGGGAAATATTTTACCTGCCACATGTGTGCAGTAATCCTTTCTTCACTGCTTTTGCTTAACTTTCTAAATTGTATTTTCCTTCAGGGAAATTTCAAAGCCACTGTCCAATTTTCATCTGTGTTCACTTCATAGATCTTCCATTAACTAAAGGTTTCGTACCATATGTACCGAAGTTTATTGTACATTTTGTGCTGAACAGTATGAAACTGGCTGGCCTTCGGGCTCACTTTACCACTCGGAGCAGAAGCCGGCAACTAAAAATATCAACACATAGATGTATGAAAACTGTTACTTACCAGACATTTATCGTCCCCATCTTGATTTCATTCATCAGTGAATAAGTACTTGAATTGGTAATTCAGATTCTTTGTAGTTGGGTTGTTTATGTTGGGAAATAGTTCAGAGGCTAAAACGGCATTGAACCATCTAAGGTCCAGACCATTTAGTAAAAGTTATTATAGTTTTTGTTCCCATTCAAAAAACACATTGGAAGCAATGAAACACTCGAATCCAAAGCAAAAGGTAAAGAAAACTTTGTCAAAATAATTAACTATTAAAAAAGAAAGAAACACAATTATTAAAAAATACATCAGTGCTTTTTTTTCTCTTTGCAAACTCATATTTTCTGCATACACTGAAAAATGATTAAAGAATGAGCCTTAAGGGGAATCAATAAGCTAGTGTTGAGCCCTTTTTTTTTGGATTCTCTTCTCATCCGTGTTTCATGGAGTCGACCGACTTCTTGCATCTGGAAACATTCCAGCCACAGATGACTGGAAGCTTTTGTCTCAAAAACAGCCGGTTTGATGTCATCCCAGAAGGTTCCTGCTGGTGTAAGGATGCATTCACACCAATCCTGTGTAATCCGCTTTAATTGAACTCTAGTTCATTTGTCTGGAGAGTCTAGGTTGTTTTGGGAGAATTGGACTCTGTCACAGGCCAAAAAGCGAACTCTGGTCCCACGAGCTTTTCACCTGTCGATTTAAAAACAGATTTTTTTAGCTGCAAGTGGTCAAGCGTTCACAGAAAAAAAAATGCTGTTATTGGATTTTAGGCAATAAGTTGTTTATTTTCTTATTTAGGATTGAATGTATCTCATTAATCAATTAATCGTAAGAAAAATTTATAGAGTACTCAATTACTAAAATATTGTTTAACAACAGCCCTACTTTGCATCTTTTAATGTTTTTCTAAAAAAAACAAAGACTTAAAACTCTTCAGGATGTGTCAATTAATCATCAGAATAGTCAATCGATCAATCAACAACTAAAATAAACTTTTGTTGCAGCCCTAGATGTGTCTCTTAGTTTGGTCAACTGAGGCTGCATTAAAGTTTGGCTTATTAAAGCTACTTAAGCTTAAATTATGATGAAAATCCTAGAAGATTTGCACGTTGTTATCTGTATGTGTCTCTGGCTGTGTGTGTGTTGGCTCTGTCTGCACCCCGCCGACGCTCCCCCGGGTGGTTCCCCGTTCCTCTGCTGTCATTTCCTCGAGGGTGGAGACATTCCACCACCCATTATGAGCGTCTATTTCTGTCCCTGATCCCAGCTGCCAACTGGCATCACAATCTGCTACTAAGTCACAAGTCCTGGAACGTGTCTAAAGATTTATTTGCCAACACGTCAGCTGTTGGGTTGCCCACATCCGCTGATGCGTATTTTCCCATTTTGTTCCTTTTTTTCCCCCTCTCTATTTTCCCTCTTTGTGGTGGCGTTTCTCTCTAATATCTCCGTTTTTCCCTCTGCTTTCTGTTATCGGATACCTTCCCGCCATGCCTGCTCTGTCTCTGCCTCTTGGCTCTCCTGAGAAGTATTCTCTTCCAAAAGGGAGCATCCTCTGAACGGCAGAGGAATTTACTGCTGCCTCTCCATGTGGTGATTTGCTGACGCGCGAGAAGGTTGCACCACTCCAACCCCCCACCATGTATCACAACGCCACACCAGACGTTTTGTCACTGATTGGCAAGGGCCAGAACTGCTGAATAAATAGAAACAAAAGAACCTCAACCCATCCCTGTATTTTCTTCTACTGTGACATTTTTGTTGTTGCTGCTGAATACAACGCTTGTTTCTTACCAAAAAGCTCCTTGTGCAAAGACTGAGTCCAAATCCCAGCTCACATCCAGTCACCTCTGTGGGGCGTCCTGGCCTTCTTTTCTGCTGCCCTGCGAAAGCCTAATTGGCAGATGGCTCAACAGTGTTGCTCAGTGGCTGCACATGATCGTACCTTAGGGCCAAATCTGGCCCTCTAGATCAGGCATTAATAAATAAATGAGTCACACAATCAATTAAAACTAGCTCAAGAATTTCCATTTGGATAATATATTATTTTTCTCTTTCCTCTCTCTCTTTCTACCAAAACTGAAAGGCAAAAGTCATGAGGTTTGGTAGAAAACTTCCCATTGTGACCATTGGTGGCTCATTGGTCTCAACTCACCGTTTTGTGAAGGATAATTTTGTTTACAGAAACTTCATAATTCATATCTTTCATGTTTCTCTGGTTCTGTTTGTTACTTTTGGATATTTCAAATGTCTCCCAGTACCAGTGTTAAATGTTCCTCAGAATCTGAAGTTTATTTATCTTTGAAAATGTGTTCTTGTATTATTATGCCTTTACCATTGCGTTACTTGAAAATGGTGTCAGACAATAATATTATCGTTTATCGCAATAACTTCTGAGACAATTTATCGTCCAGCAAAATTTGAGACGGTGACCGGCCTACTCTACACTCTGTAGGGCCACATAAAAACAAACTTTAAAAATCAATTGTGCGGTTAAATATGATTTTATCAGTCAAATTAAAGCAGTTTTAATCTAAATACTGCCAGATTACATTCGTGTGAAAAGAGGTTTAATATCATTTCATGTTAAAAAATACCGAACACACAGACAGCTATTTATTAATAAACTAGTTTCACATTCTTTCACAACTGGACTTTCTTTTTTCTTTTTCAAAAAGCTTAAGTTGGAAAGCTACATTTTTGTAAATCATCATTTGCATTGCATTAAAGCTGTGTTTAGTTCCAGATGTGGGCTAAACTTCTCATTGTTTAAGATCTCACTGCATGTCAGCATGAAGTTTGGATTTGCTCCAAATGTGAAATTTTACCCCGGTTTGATTCATGAGCGCAAGGAGCTGTGTGGAAATAAACGTACTTAGATTTTAAAGAACGCATATCTGTCTGTTTCTCCTCACCGTCGATATCTTCATATATTATATATGATTGTCTGAAAAGTAGCCCACCACTCCCTCCTTCACACCAGACGTCGACCACGACATTACAAGCCAGTTTCAGCCTGGGTGGTCTGTGCGTCGTGTTGAGGAAAAGCATGTTGGGGTGCAGAAAGAAAGCAGTTTGAGCCCCATTACTTTTGATGGAGTGTGAGACCTCCATGTCTGAACATGCATAAACAACAACAACAACAACAAGGCTGTGGTGGGATTGTGCTTGTTAATTATCAAGATGGCAGCGTATCGGCCTGGTAGCAGTCAGTTCATGTTTCACATGTGGTATTTGCACACCATTCATCAGAGAATTTGATGAAGGTGAGGGCATGCTGCCCGAAGGCTGAGGCTACAACCTCATTACGCCAGGCTAACGGGGGTACAAGTGTTTTAATATACTGTAACTCTTAGTGCCCGGCAGCTACACCCACAAAAATCTTGTAGAAATGAACAGCAAATAAGTGCAGTTCCATGACTGAACTTTATGCTGTTCATTATGTTTTCTGTGTAATGGAGCTGTTAGCTGTGGCACATCTCCAAATTGCGTATAGAGATGGACTGATCGAAGAAAGATTTTCAGACTTCAATTTAAAGCAAAATGTGTTTTTTGTTGTTGTTTTTTTTATGATGTTGACAGATCCACTCGAACGATACTTTCACTTTAAATATTAACTACTTTTTGGGAAGGTCATGTGTAATAATGTACAACTTTGACTGCTACTTTTTGAAAAAGTTGTTTCAAAATCTTCAATTTTAGTCGGCAATTATCACAGAAAAATATCACAGCATCCCAGAGGGAACAATATTGTGTACAATTTTGGTAAATATTAGTTTTCTGCTGCCATAACAGCAATATTAATATCAGAAATTGATTTATTTGTTTAGTTTTTATATTGGTGCATTTCTAGTTCAAACTGTATTGGCTGTCTGGGAGACTAAAGTGAACTAAAGAACTTATTTGATGGTAATAAATGAGGCTGTCTGGATGGTAGATGTCATTGTCTTTTCCCTGTTTTAGCTCTGAAGTCCACTCCTTTCCTAAAAGAAATGAGCATTTTACACCATTATTAAACAACATACCAAAATGATGTGTTCACTTAATCCCTACAAAGAGGCTGGACGTTATCAAGGTTGTTATCGCTTAATGTGACATTTATACTCTGCAGGTCTCTTCAGACCAGGCCACTCTCCAGATCTCCACTCCTGCTGTCTGCGAATGTGAATGAGCTCTGTCTCACTCTCTCTTGCTTTGGTAATCTGGTTTTCAAGCAGCCCTGGACGCCGTCCTGCCGCTGCGCCGACTCTTCACGAGCAATCAGGGAGACGTTTTTATTTCACCTTTGTGCTAAAACAGTCGTCATATTCCACCGCGATCGGGGGGAGTTAGGTTTGCGTGAACATGTGTGTCCGTGTGCAGGGCTTGGCCGATTCGGACAACACATCATAGTTTACGTAAGAGCGGCCACTGGCTGGCGTTCAGGATTTCCCATGTGTGTCAGGAGGTTGCCATGACGCTTGGATTTTCACTGTGCGCTGCTGCGTTTTATGACTTCTTTTATGAAGCAAATTGCGCAAAGACTTTGTGGAAAAACTGTGGTGCATCCAACTGCCAGGATCCCAGAAGATTAAACGTCATGTTGTTAAGCCAATCTTCTTTATCATTTTTGTTTTATAGCTTTTGCTCCTTAGCGTAAACTAGCTTTTTTGGGGGGGGCTTGTAAAAGCAAATTTGAATTTTATTTTTCCTTATAGAAACAACAGTCTGTGTCATTTCAGGTTACCCAATGTCTCTCAAAGAACTTCTTCACATTATGTCGCAGAATGTGAAACTAATAATATTCTGAATGCTCGCTGTGCATTGAATCCTCTCTGAGTCAATACTTTGTAGAATTACGTTTTTCTGCAAGTCTTTGGGGAGGTGTCCAATTTTTGCCCATCATTCTGTGCAAAATAGATTAAGCTGCGTCATGGATTTCATTTCAGCGTGTGCAGATTGTCTGCCAGGTTGGAGATGTTAACAGCCAACAGCGAGCTTTTCCAAGATTTCAGAGTTAATTGATGAATTAAACAAGATGCGTGTTTGTAAAGGACAAAAGATCTGGATTGGCGATAAGGTGTTGAACAAACGCGGCGTTAAAGCAAAGTCATCCTGTATGACTCAATACTTCCTCGGCTTGTGAACGCTACTGTTTGGCTACATAATTGGCGAAAGGACGATGGATTTTATAATTGCTGCCCTCAGTAAAGATTGGGTAATTTGGTTGTAAATGTGTTAGTAACACGTTGCTGCAAAAGAGCTTTTTATGTTGATTTCTGCCAACTTTTGAGTTCAATTGGAATTGTAAGTTAATGTTTTCTTTCCTTTTAAATGCTTTCTTTTAACATTTGCTGTTCACATTGTTCATTATTTATTCTCAGTCTTAAAAACAAAAGTACAGCGCTGACAGGCTGCTGTGCTAATCCCTCATCGATGAATACCAATGTAATGACTGATTTGCATTTGCAATATACTTATTACTGTCAGCCATTGTCATTGTCCATTTGTTATTGTTATGTTTGTTGTCTTCTTGACTCCGTCGGGATTCATTTAGAGGAGTCGTTATCCGACTCATGACTATAAATACTGATTGTTTGAGAGAGCTCCCCCTCATTGTTCTGTATTTATTTTAAATATAAAAAAGAAATGTGCCATGTGTTTAAAATACCGCTCGTCCAGTCACTAGTCTGGAATGTTTCAATATTCAGTACTCCGTTTGCAGATAATTTTGATGTTCAGTCACTATTTAGCATCTGTGCGACCTAATAGTTCACCTGAGGGATTTGTTTTTCTCACATCAGGGTTTAGCATCATCCAAACTATTTTGTGATAATAATTCATCCCTAATTTGGGAAGGAACCTTTTCGCCAATAGTGCTTAACAGTACAACAAATGAGTACAGTGAGGGTCCGTGGGGTGAAAATGTTTTTTTTTTATTTTTGCCCGGTTAAGGTCTGGTTTCGGCTGGAAATGTGGGGAATGTGTTTTTTTTTTTTTTTTTGCGGCTGTGGTTAAGAATCTTCAGGGCTTTCTTTGTCGAGAATTTGAATTAGACGTTTTCTCCCCCGTTCTGGATCCACGATCCGTGGCTGCCGAAGGCATTTTACAGATCAGCCCATCTGGAGTCACAGAGTTTAGCAACAAATTGAGGACGTTAGCACATTTACAACAAATCATGTGTAATTAACACTACTTACAACCAAATATTTTAGTTTTTTTTCTTAGGTTCCTTCTAGTTTCATGGTGAGTGGCTGTAAGAAGGAAACTCATGACTTGATTAACCATCAAGTGGGATAGATTATTGATTACAGATTATATTTATGCATTTGTTCCGTGATTGTTCATATGTTGATGAGTCACAAAGCTTGACATGGCGTCCAATGAAATTGAAGAAGAACCTACTTTATCGTATTGGCCTGCGCTTTGACATTTACGACCACCTGCGCTCTCTACATCTGGAAATGTTGAATAATCTTAAAAAAAATAACAGACATTGTTTTTGTAACTTCCTGTTAACGTTAGGCCCCTGCTATGTGCTGCAGTTTTGTATCAGGAACTTTGCTTTCAAAGTTCATCAGTCTGCCTGAATAATTGGCTGTGAGTTGTAGAGGAAATTATAAAAGGAGCTAAAAGCAATAATAGCGCCCAAATGAAAACCATCTGTTGCAGAGAAACGGCATGTTTCTAATCTCTTCAGTCAGGGCGGTAGTTTTAGGAGTAATCTGCCCTTCCACCATTGATGGGGCAAAAAAAAAAAAAAAAAAAAAAAAAAGAGGAAATGAGAGCAACTGAGGGAAAGGTGAAACACAAAAGGAGAGAAGATTTACTGAGGCGGTAATAAGCTACTGGAAGGGAGGAACGTGTTCTGTTTTATTGGTTCACTCAGCCTCGCTAGCAAGGCACTCTGGGTAAACTGGATCCAGGGGGCTTCTCTACACTGGCTTGCAACATTATTTGAGCTTTTTCTCTATGTTTACTATGGTTTATGGCAAACCAACACAAAGAAAATTTAGTAGAATAATTTAGTGGAGCTATTATTGCTCTTGCAGCCACTTAAGGTTCAGCTCTGTTTTCTGCAAAATCAGAAGTTTTCATAAAACTGGATTTTATGTTAGGATTTTCTTCCATTAACAGAACATCGTAATTTTTTTAACACCGAAGGTCAAATCCGTTAAATTAGTCACGAAGGAATTTGTTTTCTACAAATTAGAAACACGTGTGAGCGTCAGAGGATGAGGTCCGTGATTAAATTCCTCTTCTGTTGAATCACGTAATTCTTAGCTGATGATGAGTGTTTGATTGCAATATTGCGGGTTTCACAGTCTCCCGTACATATGATAGCCATCAGACCTGTGGAGAGCCGGCTATAAAATAAGAACAGGAAAAGTAATCAAGCTTTGCTGTCAAGGGACGCAGCACGTTGTAAAACGAGCAGCTCGTTCATCATTCAGAAAACAAGCTTGCATGTTTGATTCTTAGTACTTTTGCAGACGTGTCAACTTGACTGGTTTACGTTCACTGTATAAACAAACTGTCACTGGAAATGGAAACGTTTTTATTGGATAATAATCTGCAGATGTACACAGTTAGGCAGATCTAATGGCTCAAAGGAAGTCTGGTCATATCATCATCGCGACGTCAGTGTGTGTGATAATCACATCACAACTGTCTGTTTTGGGTGCAGGAATTGTTGACATTATATCACAACTGATCTCGTCATTGCAGGATTTACCAACGTTACAACAGTCACAAGATTTTCGAAAGTTGCGCCACCTCACTTACAAACCTTTTAACTGGGGGTTTAGACTTCAGTGTTTGAATAAAAGGTGATATTTCTGGTGAAGGATAACACCTAAAAGCTGTCTGAGCCACCAGGGAGGTGTGAGGAAATGTCTGTGGAGCTGTCAGTTCTCTCTTCTACAGATCATGAGGCTTTCAGGCAGACGTTCATTTGATGGGACGTTTACAGGATCAACCCAGATCCTGTCTGCAATGTCTTTAACGTTTCACCATGAACATTCATGTTTTAGCATCTGCCTTCAGTTGCTAACGTATTTGTTGAGATGCTGTTACTAAAAAAATTATTTCTATCAGAATTTGTCACACAGTATTATGATCAGATCTCAGTCATGAAAGACGGTTTATAAGAAATTATTAGATTTACTTCAGGGTTTTTCTTTCATCTTAAACTTAATGAATGGGGATATGATAACAGTCATTAGTTTTGTGAATTGAACTGTTTTTTCTGAGGATGTTTTTGGCAGGAAAGTCCAAACAGAACATTTTTATCCCCGATAATGATCAAAGTCATATGAGAATTTACCAAGTCCTACTTCGCTCTCTATTGATAGAGGCTGCAGTTTCTTTTATCCATTTTTTTTTTTTATTTTTGACAGTGCTCAATATTTTGTCCTTACTGTTGCCTCAGTATGGTGCACCACTGTGTCTTGCTGTTTGAGAAATGCTAGGCTAATGTTAGCATGTTTCTTTTCTGTTTTGATACGACTTGTTGATTTAGCATATAACACATTTCTCTTTCATCTTATGTGGACTGAACTTGGAAAATACTGTTTTCCTGCTTCATAAATTTTTTTTTCTTTGCTTTAAATGCGATCGAATTCAACGATGGCATTTCAGCTGTTTTCTGTGACGGCCGGGCCACCTGAGCGCAGCACACAGGGAAGGTCAAATGACTCAGAGCTGCAGCCATTACACTCTTCCATTCAATACGTTTGTCACTCCTTTTGGCTCTTTTAATCGCCAACACGCCTATAAACCAAACTTAAAACAATGTAAAAGAAATGTTTTCACCACCTTAACCAGCCTGCGTGGTCATTGTAGTGACATGAGAAACAGCGGTCGGTACGTTGTATCAAACACGTTGCGTTCTTGTTGGATGTCATCTTAAAAGTTTACTGTGGCGCACAGGAGGTCTTTAAGAGTTGAGAGTTTACGCATTTCAGGGGGCAACACTAAACCTGACATCTGGACCTGGAGTGAAGTCTGCAGAGACGAAAGCTGTTTGAGCTTTGGTTACTGCTCTGGCAGTCAGCGCAGGGTCATCACACTGCATGGCTTTGACCTGTTAGTGTTTCTGTGCCAGGCTGTAAAACACACTGTCAACACTCAGTAAGCCCAACTTTGATCCATCAACTCCTAACCCTAACCCTCTATTCATAATTTATTCTGAGTAAAGAGACTCAGAAAACAAGTTATTTGCTGAAGAAAAATATAATATATAGTATAATTGAGACAAAATTGTACGAAAAACTATAAACATTTTGCATTTGAGAGAAAAAACACTGTATATGTTTTACCCAAAACTACTCAAGTGGCAATTTTAACTTCACCTGATCAAATTCTGTTAAAAAAATAAATAAATCTCCCATCAAGCACCATTTTATTATCTAAAATAAAGTTAATTTAAAATATAATTAACAGATCAGCCTTATGACTTTGCTACAAATGATCAAGCATTCACTAAAGTAATACTATGATAGGCAATAAAATGTTTATTTAATTATTTCAAGAGATAAAATTTGCATATTTTAATGCATTTTCTGTATTCTATAAAATAAGCTTAAGCTTAAATAAAAACCCTCAGAATGTGCCAGTTTTTTTTCAGATGAATCAAATAATTGCTATTTATAGCTCTAGAAAAAATAAACCCAGATACGGTGATAGTTGCAGTATTATCTCCTGATGTTGAGAATTGTGGATCTGAAGCTGGATCAGTAGAGAACGTGTTTGTGATTGTTGTGATTGGAACCAGAAATACTGACAGTTTTCCTTTTCCGTCACAGATCGAGAGGACCAGTCGATTCTTTGCACGTGAGTACTGCCCTCGTCTTTGCTTTGCTTTCTTCCCAAGGTTGTGTCGAAGGACGGCTGGTTAATGTTTCCTACTTGGTTCGTTCTGGAGCTGCTCAGTGGGCTGGTAAATGAACCTCCAACAGATAAAGATTATTTACCACTGAATATTCTTCCCTTCTGGCCGCAGTTCATGTCTTTGTACTACTTGTATTTGTAACTTAAAAAGAGTGTTTTTTTTTTTAAATCTGAACTTCAGGATTTCTTTCTTCTTTTTAATGTGGTTCTGGCGTTCAGTAAAGCCCTTTTCCATCTCCCTCCATGCCCGTCGTCCTGCTGGGTTTTATTTAAAGACGAGTTACATATAGCTGGTTTTGCGGATGCAGGGCTGTGCAGCGGTTCTGCCAAATACTGAGGGAGTTATGAGTGTGGTTTGGTGGCTCGCCCTCAACCTCTACGTCAGAGTGTCATTAAGTGGTACTTTCTTTCAGCTTGGCATGAGTTGCCAGTGACATCAAAACCCAAGCTGAAAATAGCATCACTTGTTGGTGGTAATAAATCAGTGATTTCTGACTGGAGAAACCTACTAATCTCCTACAGGGACTACAGCATCACTAATGAAGTGATTCATAGAGCACCAAACTGCCTGATCAAATGTCTGTGGATCCCGTAAAAGTTTGAAAATGATCAGTATGAAGCCAGTCATGCTGTTGCAGCTTTTTGTTATTTATCGAAAGAGTTTTTGCTGCCAAAATGCCACAATTATCTGCACCAAGATTCCTCCTAACGAGCTGTCTATTTAAGAGGTTTCTGTGCTGCAGTTCCCAATCTTCTGCCTCACCTACAGCGACTTCCCCATTCAGCTCCTTCAGACTAGCCGGCAGCAATTAGCAAACACCTGGTGGAGCATCTGCTGAGCTGGTTATAGGAGCTACTTCTCAATGCAACGGTGATAAAGACTTTTATTTGACTGTCATGACAACGTCATAAACATGAGTAAATCATAACACTTTTAATACAAACGGTTTAATAGAGGAGCCATGTTGTTGTGACTTCCTGAAGGTGGAGTTTCAGAAATATTTACAATCATCAGTGAATTGTTTCCTGGAGTCACACTCCAGATTCGCTGTGAAACCAGGCAGCTTTAAAACCTAAAACCAAACACACACAATGCTTAATTTGACCTACATTCTGATATTTTGCCTTCGAGGACTCGCCCCTCGGATTCTAGTGAAGCATCTACAAACCTCAGTGTACTATGTGCAGGAGAACTAATAAGCAGCTCCACTAAAACCACTGGCATGTAGCTAGATGTAGTGTTGCTGGCCGGGTTTTTGCTCTTGGCTCCGAGACCTGCCTGTGGGAAAGTGAGGCAGGCCTTGCCTGTACACAGCTATCATTAGAGACAAGCCAAAAGCAGAGCTGGGAAAGTTGGAGACGCACTCAGCAGACCACAGCATTCTCCACTCAAACACTGACAAACAAGGCATATATATAAAAATCTTGATGACCTTGGTGTTGGTCCAGTCACTCATCGCCACAACAGTAGTGATTTTGGGGGATTTTTCTTTTTTTTCCCATGGTTTTCCAATGTTTCTGTTTGTAGCTTGCAAGTCTTTGGACAATTTACACACATTTCCTTACCAATGATATTTGCCAGAACCGCTCTCTTCTTTCATTCGTACTTCACCGGCCGTCATTTTATCTATGCTTTTCTGTTTCTAAACTCTTCTTTGTAGAGGTGAGTCGGGAGCAGGCAAGACGGAAAACACAAAGAAGGTCATCCAGTACTTGGCCCATGTTGCCTCCTCACACAAAGGACGCAAAGACCACAACATTCCTGTGAGCCTCACTGCCTACATTTCCCTGCTCTCTTCCTTTCCCTTTTCTTTTGCTCCTGCAAAGCATCCCATATGAGCTATCTGTGGGTAAATTAGTTGCTTTACAAATCTGCTGTGGCAGTAGCATAATCTGACACTGTAAAATTGTAAAACTTCACATTTAAACATGTCCCTGGTGGCACAACCTCCATCTCTTTAGCATATCACGAAATTTCTTCGATTTCTATTAAGTAACTCAGGTCTTTTTGTTTCTCTGGTGTATAATTATTACATCACCCAAACATTTATTTATTTTTTTTGACAAAGATCTTATTTGTTTTGCCAACAATCTTATTAGTTAGGTATAGCGGTGAATTCATGATGATGTGGGATTTTTTTCTCTTCCAGTCACCCTGGGAACTTGGAGTTTATTATATTAGGAAATCTATGAAATGCCACTGATTTTTTGTGAAAATTTGATGGATTTTCAGCCTTTTTCAGGATATCAACGGTTGAACACATATGGCCAAATCAAAACAGAATGGTTCATCAGACACAAAATCTGATTAATCATCTAAAGAAAACCTGTGGGTTGAGTTGAAGAGAAGCAAATATAGGACAGGATCCAGGAATCTGGACTAAATAGAGATTGTGCAAAAAATATCTGCCTCTGCATTCGTTAAGCTTATGAAATGAAAAAGAGTGTTGTACAAATTATTGACAACAGGATTTACAAAAACTGTGCTTGTGGTCTAAATAATATGTTGGAGATAAGATTTCAGATGATCGCCTTAAGCTAATCCTGAGCTAGCCTGCTAGCTAGTTTAGCATCTATAATTTTTTAAGCTAGCATGTTCTCGCTTCTGTTGCTAAAAGTATTGTGGGTGTTTTTCTAAAAAATGTGAAATTAATCATTCATGCTATAATTTCTTAAAAGAAAGTGAGAAATGATGCAACAATCAGCAGCTTTTCTAAGACGTAGTGTGATCTGCGCTCATACTTCCTGCCCTGTGTGAGCCAGAACCAGACCAATGTGTTCTCTTCTCTGTTGCTTGTGTGCGATATGAGCACTTCACCTTTTAACACATGCATTTGTTTGTCCATAACGCACAGCCCGATTCTCCCAAAGCATTCAAGCTACAGGCAAGTGGATCCCCCGGCGAGGGTGTCGTCTACTTTCATGTTTGTACTGATCTGCATGCCCTCCTCTCTAAATCTCTGGCTTTTCCGTAATGATGCGGACAGAGTAATGTCAGCTTATGATGTTGTGAGGTATTTGTTTGTGCTGGCTCGGCCTTCTCACACGGAAAGAAGTGATTCTTCCATTAACCCAGCAGGCTCGTGACAACAAAACAATGTTTTATCAGTTGGTTCTGGTTTATTAAACCAGTTTGGAATGAAGGCTTCATCAGAACCACATGCCTGACAATAAAGGATGACTATTTATGAAGTTCTAATGGGGCCCCGAGTCTGTGGAGCCATGATGCTGAGCAGTGTGCAGATCAGATGGCAGCCACACCAAACAACTCTCCTCCATCTTCTTTACTTTCTATTTGTTGATTCAAGTTGATGAAAGAAAATCACATTTATGGCATATTTCTGCATATTTTCATTTTGTTAGACTTTTAAGTGCATGTGCTTGTAGTTGGAGGTCCATTTAATCTGATCTTATTTTGTGTTTTAGTTAGGATATTGTATCTCAATGTTTTATTCTAGATTGGAATGATATAAAAATCTCATTTCAACATCTGTTTTTCTTAATTTTAGGCAAACTGTGTTTTCTTGCTCACCTTTTTTTTTTTCTTTTGCATAGTCTGTGCTCTTGCCTTTTTTCTTTTTTTCCCTCTCCGCTAAATCGGAACCGAATGTTGGCAAATCTAATAACTGCAGATGGAGAGCGAGTCTTTATGACTTCTTTAACCTGAAACATTTGGCTCCGACACGACTGAGTTCACGGTTATTACGCTCAGATCCAGTAGCCGAAAGTCAGCAGCTGGACCTCTGAGCCTCTGCGGCTCCTTGGCCTCGCTGCACCATCCACACTGACCTCCTTAATGAAGCTTTCCTCCTGCTTTGCATTACAGCTGCCTCTGTGCACAAGCCAGAGGAATGTAGAAATTGAGGGAGAGCAAAGAAAATAGTATCGTAGCAGTGACGGAAATGTGGTCAGGAAGAAGTGGAGAAGACTTGGGTTAGACCTCACCAGTGTTAGGTTGGAGTCAAAAATTACTCCAAAAGCAATTAATGTTGAGTACATTCCAGTTGAGGCTATAATCTTTGTTCGAAATGTAATCAGAAGCAAGTCAGTCCTTCATATTGTTCAGGCTGTCAACGTGGATATAGATATGGTTTAAAATAAACATACAACTCAAGATTATCTACATAAAAATGGTTGGAGATTCTCTTAATATACTTTATAACACCTGGTAAAGTCATCATATAAACTGAAAAAAATCAAGGGACCAAGTATAGTAACTTGAGGAACACCACATATCAAGTACACGTTCACAGAGGAGGAGCTGCTGGTTTTTCTATTAAAAACCAGTAGTTTAAATGGGAGGAAAACCAGCGCAGACTGGATGCGGAAGCCTATTGAGTAACATTCTCACCAGGCTGTATCAAATCTGAGGTCAAGTAGATTTCTATGCAACTTTAATAAGACGGAGTCTGGCAGTTTGTTCACTACAATGCTTTGAAAACCCAGACTGAAAAAGATCATTTTCTGTCTGATCAGTAAAGATTTGTCTTCTAGGCACCCATTAGCATAGCACTGAAATTGTATTTAGCAATGCTTTTAACGCTTTTAAGAAATAGAATTAGTTTTCTCTACTATAATTGCCTTATAGAAGATAAATAAGAGCAGTAGCCAACTCTGGAGCAAATCAGTAAAGGGCCTTGTTGAAACAAACTGTTCATTCTGTCCAAATATGATCCAGCTTACAGCAGAAGATGTTTCTGTTCTGCCATCATCATGAAAAATAGAAATGGCGATAAGTCTTGGAGAATTAAATGTTTTAGGACCCAAGTTTTAAAATTTTATTGAGCTTTGTCTTTAGATGGGACAATCTACATGTTCCAGATTTAGTTACACAGGCTAATGTCCTCATGTCATCTCCGGCATAAAATGAAATTAGGACAAGTTTGTGGAAAAACCCATCGTGTGATTGGCTGGTTGTTCTATACGGTTTATATTATCATGACCAGAGGAATGTACGAGCAAAGTAACTTTTCTCCATTGAGCGTTCAGACCGCCACACTTCCTTCGTGCCTCCGTGGTTTAACACGGTTTCTCTGTCTGCTTGTTTGTTTTGGCCCCTGAAACTTGTTGAATTCTCTCGACAAAAATACCTCTGTTCAGCAGATCGTTTAAGCCTTGACGGAGTTTAGCTTAGCACAACAACTTCTCTTCCATTTTTTTTATCTTTCTGCTTTCATGAAGTATCTATTTTTGACTTCATGTACTTGTGTGTGTGTCTTGGAATAAAAAGACAAACATGTGAAAACAGAGATTTAAAGACGATTCGAGAGCCTCTTAACCTTGTTGTATGTGTTTACAGGGGGAGTTGGAACGTCAGCTCCTGCAAGCCAATCCAATCCTTGAGTCGTTTGGCAATGCCAAGACGGTGAAAAACGACAACTCGTCTCGCTTTGTGAGTTTAGATTATCAGTTTAAATGAACATTTTCTTTGTTTGAACACATTCAGCGAGGAAATTGTGCTCTCCCCCCTCACAATGAATTTTTATTTAACTTCTTTAACTTAGAATATGTTAGGAGTGGAAAAGATCTTGTGGGATGAGACTCAGAGTAGTAAACAATGAGTGAGCAGTGATGTTACCTCTTTTTGTCAATTTTTTCTGTTGAAGTAAGTCTAAGCCTTTTTTATGCACTCTAGATACAAAACCTCATACTTTTTATATGCTGAACCTATTTTTTCACTTTTATTTTGTAGGGAAAAGAAAGTCGTTTTTTAATTTATCTGTTGTGTCCACAGAAGTGACCGATAACGGATTTTTTTGTTGAACAATACTCGGTCCATCTCTATGAGGAAAGCAGGTCTCTTGACATTACACTAGATTTGAGCTCCTTTTATTTTGTAAATGGTAATTGTGTGAAAATAATAATTTTAACATAAGAAATGCTGTAAAAACACAATTTTTTATTTTTTATTTTTGTGGCAAAAAATCTTCACCAAAATCTGGTTTCTAAAATCAAATTCCCAGCTCTTACAAGGAACGTCATGAAATCATGTCCAACAGGCAGAGATCTGTTGGAAAACCATGACAAACATAGATATTTAAGGTTCTGTAGCATTCAGAGCCACTCGTCAAACTTGGTTTGGCGCACGGTAATCAAATCAGTGTTCGCCCCCCGAAGCGTTGAACATTTCTCTGTGGCTGAGTAAACCATGTGGTCAGAATTAAGCGCCGCGGTGCTCAGGTCCACATGAATCACAGGTGTGTCTGCTGAACAACAGTGGATGCACACGTTCCCACAGACCGAGACACATTTACTGTCAGGAAACCACACACATGCCTCGGATTCCTGCTCGACATGTTAACCTGGCACTTCCTAATATGGGCATTTTGGTTCCTCGCTGCATTTTTGTCGTGAGCAAGAAACCACGCGGGGACCGGGTGGTGGTCTGTAAAATAAAGCAGATCCCAGAAGGAGTAAGAACATATAGTTGAATGCACGAAACCGTGCAGCCGAGTTAGTGTGGATGTGTGATGGTGTTTTAGATTGATGATGATTCGTTCATCTGTCTTGTTCTGCAGGGGAAGTTCATCAGAATCAACTTTGATGTTACCGGCTACATTGTTGGGGCCAACATTGAAACCTGTATCCTTAATGCCAGGTTCTGCTCAAGGAACAATGGATCACTTCTTAAAGAAAAAAAAAATAATAAAAAAAAAAGAGCCCATTGAGATGCAAAACATGCATTGAACTCAATGCAATTCTCTCCGCATGCTTTCCAACCTGTTTTGTTTTCCTTTATTTTTCTCTTTCTTCAGTAAGAGAATTAATGGAAAATGTTACTATATTTTTTTAATGCTGTAAGACAGTTGAAATAACTGAAATAAATTGTATTAGAGAGATATTTTCTCTTTTTTATTATTATAATTTCTTATGTGCAGAGCTTCTCCAGAGTATCTACTCCCTTGAACTTAAACCTTGCTGTGTTTTGTTTTCATTGTGATGGTTATACAGATGGACTTTGACTGGACCACTTTGTCCCGTGAACATGCTTTGACGCAAACGGACAATTGACAGGAATTAACTAGTTGTACTGGATTTTCTTTGAGGGTAAACGAGTAAAGTGGTTTGAACGTAAATGCATGACGCACTTTTTAAGATTTTAAATTGCAAAAAGTTATTGAAAATCCTGTTTTTGTCTCCTGGCAATTGACATTTAACCCCCACTACATTGTGTTGGTCTAATGTGCGCACATTGTTTGGGGCTGTATTGTGGCAAAACGTGAGAGTTCATTGGGTATGGAAACCCGCGTGCATTTATTTATTTTTCTGAAGGGAGTTTTATTGCTCGGATGATGATTTTCTTGCCAGTCCTTAACTTTGGCCCCACAGATCTTCTAGAAAAGTCAAGAGCCATCAGACAGGCGAAAGAGGAGAGGACTTTCCACATTTTCTATCGCCTGTTGGCAGGAGCTGGAGAGCATCTTCGAAGTGAGTTTCTGTCCTCTTAATGAGCCAGTTGGCATCAAAGCTCGAACAGCAACCTTTAATTTATTTGCTGCAGAGCTCATGTTTGGATTTGCTTTTCTGCTTGGCTCACAAAAAATATGCAGCTAAAAATACAGGAAAAACTAAGAAGACAAAAAACTGTTACTATGACTTAGCATTGACTGCACTCTTCTGTTTGTTAAGGAGCCTTGAGATTAAATTTGTTGCGAGTCGACGCTATAAACAAACCTAACCCAATCAAATATTCATTAATCTGTGGGAAATGTATGTTTAATGATAGTTTCACTTGTTTTTCCTCCACAGCGGATCTGCTTCTTGAGGGATTCAACAGCTACAGGTTCTTGTCAAATGGCAACATTCCCATCCCGGGTCAGCAAGACAAGGAGAATTTCCAGGAGACAATGGAGGCGATGCACATCATGGGTTTCTCCCATGATGAAATAGTCTGTAAGCTCCGCTGCCATTAGCGAGATCTGTTGTTTTCCTCCCGTCTCTTGTGGTGGTGTTACTTTATCCTCCATGCGGCGAACAAATAAAGTTTTATTTTGCTCTGAATTCACCAGGCATGTTAAAGGTGGTTTCTGCCGTGCTGCAGTTTGGCAACGTCGTGTTCAAGAAGGAGAGGAATACCGATCAAGCCTCAATGCCTGAGAACACAGGTGAGCCGGATGACATTTTATATCCTCGCTATTTTCTACACAGAATAATCAGGTTTCCTGCTGTTTTAATTGCACAGGAAGTTACTCACCTCTGGTGTTTTTTGTTTTTTTGCTTCTCTTAGCGGCGCAGAAGCTCTGCCACTTGCTTGGCATGAATGTCATGGAGTTTACCCGAGCCATCCTGACTCCGAGAATCAAAGTGGGACGAGACTACGTGCAAAAAGCTCAGACCAAAGAACAGGTGAAGCTCCGTGCTACTGTTTCCAGTCAGGGTCAAGTAATCTGAAGAATAAAAAATGGATAAATGTAATGTAGAAATGTGAAGACTTTAAACCGGTGTTTTTCCTGCATTTTTTACTTCATGTCAATGTTTGTGGGATTTACTGTAACAAATACAGAAAACTTCAGTTTTCAGACAATGGAAATACTGTAAAAAATACGGGAAATTTGGATTTATGGAAATGTGAAAAAGTGTAGCACAATAAATAGCTAAATCTGTCTAAAGTCTGTTTTTGAGTTGACAGAGATGTTCGTAAAATTAGTGGAAAATGTCCTGGTAATTTTCTGCCAGGATATATATATATATATATATATATATATATATATATATATTTTTTTTTTTTTTTGGTGAAAAATTTTCTTTCAGTGCACATCTTATATTTTTCACATTACCTATATTTTATTGAGCTCAGTACAACAGAGCAACATAAAGTTGTCAATCTTCTTTCATAAGTGGAGTAAAATAACATGCCGAGGCCTGTCAATAACAAATATTGATAGACGATAAATTGTCCCAGTAATTAATGCGATAAACGATAATATTGTTGCTTTGATAACATTTTCAAGTAATACTAATAATGGAATAACAATGCAAGTTAATTTCCATCTCACATACAAATAAACTTTAATTTTGTCAAGAAAACTGAAAAATACCTTAAATATCCAAAATGAAACACGACAACAAAAACAATAAACAACAATAATTCAAAGCCACACACAACAAAAGCCAATAATAAAATGAATCATGATGTTTCTATAAATTACCCTTCAAAAATTATTAAGCTCATTTCCATTTATTATGTGATTAAATCACTGATAGCTTTTTCTGCGACGATGAAGCTGATTGATTGATCGTCCCATTTGAATCCCGCTGTCTGACCTCGAGCAGATCTTGGTTTCCTGAGCCGCACTCTGATGACGCCTGCGTTACTGACGGTGTGGGTTTTTGCTCTCTTAACGAAGGCTGACTTTGCCGTGGAAGCCCTGGCCAAGGCGACGTACGAGCGGCTGTTCCGCTGGCTGGTCCACCGCATCAACAAGGCGCTGGACCGGACCAAACGACAGGGAGCCTCCTTCATCGGCATCCTGGACATTGCTGGCTTTGAGATATTCGAGGTGGCGATGACCATTTTCTGCGGTCGCAGTCGATGAGAAACGTTTCGCTAACTCGACCTTTTTGTTTTCTAGCTGAACTCCTTCGAGCAGCTGTGCATCAACTACACCAACGAGAAGCTGCAGCAGCTCTTCAACCACACCATGTTCATCCTGGAGCAGGAGGAGTACCAGAGGGAGGGCATCGAGTGGAGCTTCATCGACTTCGGCCTGGACCTGCAGCCGTGCATCGACCTCATCGAGCGGCCGGTCGGTCTGCTGCCGCGTGCCCGACACGTCTGCGCGTCGTCGCCGGGGACTTCCCGCTTCTGACTGTACATGTCTTCTTAGAATAATCCTCCAGGAATCCTGGCTTTGCTTGACGAGGAGTGCTGGTTTCCCAAAGCCACAGACAAGACATTTGTGGACAAAGTGCTGCAGGAACTGGGCACGCACGCCAAGTTCCAGAAGCCGCGGCAGCTGAAAGACAAGGCAGACTTCTGCATCATCCACTACGCCGGGAGGGTACGTATATGTCGCTTTCTGATCGCTCTTTTAAGGAGTTTGGACTTTGACAGCAGCTTTAGGAGTCAATAGTTGTAGTTTGTCTTTTAAAAGGGCGTGTTTCCAGTAAGGGTGGCCATTTATCGTATTGTTACTATTTATGGTGATAAATTTCTTATCATGATGATCATTTTGATTCATCTCAATCGCAATAAATTCACAATAAATTGCCCTTATATTGTTTTAAAAAAACCTGAACTCTTCATCATTATCGCAACACCACCACAAAATTTCGTGATTAAACTTTAAGTCCATGTCACCCATACATCCTGGTGTAAAGCCAGTTTTTCTCTGAGGCAGAAACTCTGCTCCTCTAGTAGCGTAGCTGCCCAGGTCACAGCGTGAAAACAAAGGCACAGTTGTTGAACTGCTGCTGCAGGAAACCCACATCTGGTTCAGATCGGTACGAGATGGGCTTTTTGATGCCTGCTGGTTACATAACACAAGTTTTTTTTTTCTTTCATAGCTTGCACCTTTCTCTGTCTGGTAACTGTTAAAGTTGAACCGATCCTCCTCAGTCTCCCTGAGAAGGCGTCTGTCATAAAACGCAACACTACGTCTGCAGCGCCTGCTCGATTAGGGCCTGCATGTGTTTTCGTTTCCGACGTCACGCCTATTTGCAAACACTCAGAGTCTTGGACCTGATCTGTACTCAGGAATATGCGAAGTGCCAGGTTCACTTAGACAGCCGGATCCAGGAATAGCGTGGAATTTCATGAAACAATTCCTGCATGACTGCAATACTGAAGGGGAAAATAGCTGTGAACATTATGTGCTTGTTGTTTTTTAAGAGTCCTGATTAAAGCCACGTGTAGAGTTGCCTCTCAGGTTGCTGAGCATGTCACTGGTTTTTCATTATCCAGCGCGGTTTGCGTGGACAGTGCCCTGCTAACGCATTTATGCTCTTGAACTTTTCCACATTTTGTGACAAACTGAATATTTCATACAAGTCGGAGGGAAACGACACACGGATTCGTAGATGTTTTATAGATAGAAGATGGAAAAGTGTGGCTAACCACATTCAATACTTCTAATAAAATCCAGTTACCTTCAAAGGATAGGAGAGCATTGAAATGCCTGGCGAAGCAAAATTAATATTTTAATCAATTTGGTGTTAAGAGACGTCTCCCCCTCCGTGTCTCACTCACAAGTGAAAGTTTTCAGGGAGGATTAGTTACCATAGCAACAGAACAATGAGGAGAGCAGAGATGTAGAGAACTACAAAGATGGCAGAGCTTCCAGTTCGGATTACAGAGACGCCACCGTGGAGGAACAATTGCCACAGAAAAGTATGTTTTATAATACATTTACCACCAATAACAAAAAAACAAGTCAAACACTTTTCTGCCAAATTCACCAAATGGAGAAGTCTTGTTAAGTAGCATAAGATCAGTAGTGTTTTAAAAGAGCAGAAGAAAGCTTATGTTTTTTGAACAATAACAATATTTGCTGTTAATCTGTTGCTAAGCGATGAGTGCGCTTTCTGGTAACCAAGTGCCACGACGTAAACATCTGATTTTTATTTCTGCAAAATTTACCAAATGTAAATTTCTTGTGTCCAAGCAGAGAAACAGTATTTCAAAAGTACTTATGTTTTATAAACAATAGTTAATTTGGTGTTGAGATATGAGCGTTTTTTTCTGATGACGAACTGCCACGAAGTATAAATCGAGTTTTTACCTTTGTATTGAATATATATGTTTAATAATAAATTATTAAACATATAACATATATTAACATGGGTGAAATCAGTGTAATTAAAATCTGATATAATAATAAATTGTTCTATATTTCTGTTTTCAGTATAAATTTATCAAAAAACTGATTTTTTTTGTAGAACTGCCTGACTGTATTTTTTTCCATTGGAATTTTAGTCAGGATAATTAATGGGGAGGAAATCATTTCTGGAAACTTTTGCTGTTGCAGCTGCTTGGATAAAACCTGAATGACCCGTTGTGTTTCTGTAGGTGGACTATAAAGCTGATGAATGGCTGATGAAGAACATGGATCCTCTGAATGATAATGTGGCCACGCTGCTCCACCAATCAACCGACAAATTTGTGGCTGAGCTCTGGAAAGACGGTACGTCTCGTGTCGCTTACAGCTCACTATGATTTCAGCTGCGTAGCCGTCTTAATCCGCATCTTCTGTTTGATCTAATCTTGAATCTCTGAAAGCCCTGCCTTCGAGGAAGAAACTCCTCCAAAAAGCTGCAGCTTCCACCTCACAGATCGCCATTACGCTGTGACTCCCTCCACTCAGCTCCTTTAGACTAGCTAGCAGCAATTAGCAACCACCTGGTGGAACTGCGCATCAGCTGAGCTCATTATAGGAATTACTTCTCAGTGAAACGCTGGTAAAAAGGTTACTAAAGAGTTAATGTTGGGAGGACTTTCTGAAGGCGGAGTTTTAGAAAGAGCAGGAGTTTCTTAGAGGCAGAGGCCTAATTTCAAGACTTAAATTACAAAGTCAGTTTGATATATACCATTTTTACAACAACTGAAGTGCTATAAAATGGCACAATCATTATGTTCTGATTAAAGGCAGAAAAATCTTAATTTGCATCAACCACCTATGCAAGGGGCTGGCAAATTTTTAGCATTCTCAAACTGCAGTTATGTGTCGCACAAAATCAGGGGCCGGAAATGGGCCTCCGAGCCACAACTTGGACATACCTGGTCTAGACGGTAAGTTTTCTCCAGAGAATCAGCTCCACTCCAAAAGCCAAATGCTTATTTTACACTGTAAACAGTCTCTGTATTACTTAAATAATTATAAATTAGCTTTAAAATCATGCGCCTAAACAGTAGCTAGCATTCAGACTAACTTCAGGCCTCTTTCTAACGTCTCCTCAGTGGATATCCCTGAATAATTTGTGCCTGAGGAAGTATGAACAATGGGTGTTTGTGTATGCATGCCTACTTTCCTTCTCTCTCTCACGCCTGTCTTCTCTCTCTGTTGCTGTAGACATTCAGACGTTTCAGAGAGCCTCTTTCTATGACAATGTGTCTGGGCTCCATGAAGCTCCAGGTGAATGTTAGTAACCAGCTTTGTGTACTTCTCACTGTCTCTCATTGCTGCCTCTGCCAGGCCCCCATCGACCTCCTTTATGTGTCATCAGTGCATTCGCACATAACGTCAGAACACATTCCTCCAGCTTTGCATGGCTCTGCTTTTGTTTTCAATAAAACCTCAGGCACGGAAAACGTTCCTCCTGTTTTTGTAAGTTGTAGCTTTCTCCAACTGTGATTATTTTAGTGGTATAATGTTTTACAGAGTGTTTTGTTTGGTAAAAGAGGGAACATGGTGGAGGGCATTGTCTGCTGCACAAACTTGTGTGCCTTCGTCAGAATCTGGCCTCATGTAAAAGCCTCAGCCTCATTATGCACAACACTCATCCTGCAGCGACTGTAGGAACCAAAATGTTCCTTGCAAATGTTTGTCAGGTTCTGATTTTCACTTGATGATGGTTGGAGTTCCGGCCTCATCCGAACCTCCTGCAGATGGAAAAAATTTGTTTTCTTTCTGTTCCCCAAACTCACTGGATCCAAGGATGATTTCAGTTTGCAAAATATTGTTGCTGTCATTTATTGGCCCCAAAACCACAGAAACTTCTGCTGGCCAGATCCAACTTTAAAATATTATTTATTTGTCATGTGAAAAATATGTGTTGCATAACATCTTCCATTTAATGCAAGACGTTATTTTACAAACTTGCTGAAACGATTCAAACGTTTCGTGATGAGATTGTACCAAGTGGATTTTTTTCATTATTGTTTCTGGAGAGTATCAAAGCAAATCTGTAACTCTTCAGCCGTTTGGACCAAATTTCTCTTACTTGATCATATTTATAATTGAAACATATTTATTGTTATTCTGAGTTTGTTTTCTTATAAGAAGGGGGATACACTGATACACACAACGACAGAGAATCAGATCACAGTTTCCTGCAATGATCAATAAAAAACAAGAAGAAGGAACGAAAACAAGGACTAAACAGTTTTCAGTTGTTCTGCTCTACTTTATTATTTAATGTTTCTTTCTACAACAGTTACTTTTTGCATACAAAGTAAAACTTTATGTGGTGGGACAACATCTGTACTGGGAAGTATAATAGCCTCTTTGGGATTTGGTGGTATGTAATGTGTTGAAAAGGTTTTAGGTTTTTTATCTATTTATTTTTTACGAATGTTCACTTCTGCTTCTGCTCCCTTTCATAAACTCCTACCAACAGGCTGGTTTTCAGTCTGAGCTCATGTTGCCTTCATGCTTTCATTGCAAACAAACAAAAGAGAAAAGAAAATATTCCACAGCTGAACATCTCAGTCTTTATTTGCAGCATTTCTTTATAAACATCAAGTCTTAATTTAAGAGCTTCACGTTGCTGGCTTTCCTTTTCTTTTCTGTTCAAGTAGCTGAAACACAGCAGCATTTAGTCGTAAACAATGTCAGAAAAATAAAAATGAACCTCATCTAAATCTTAAGAATCTCTTATTTTTATCTTTTGTTTTTCTTGTTGTTGTTTTACCGTTAGTTGACCGGATTGTGGGTCTGGACCAGGTGGCAGGAATGAACGAGACGGCCTTCGGCGCCGCCTACAAGACCAAGAAAGGCATGTTTCGCACGGTTGGACAGCTGTACAAAGAGCAGCTGTCCAAACTGATGGCCACACTCA
The DNA here is from genome assembly GCA_922788865.1 of Poeciliopsis turneri. Lineage (NCBI taxonomy): Eukaryota > Metazoa > Chordata > Actinopteri > Cyprinodontiformes > Poeciliidae > Poeciliopsis > Poeciliopsis turneri. The sequence continues at coordinate 52,093 of CAKLNU010000616.1, forward strand.
GGAACACAAACCCCAACTTTGTGCGCTGCATCATCCCCAACCATGAAAAAAGAGTGAGTCAACATGCAAAGTGACTGAGAGATGATTCACAGCTTCCTCTTTCACACACTGATGTCTGACGGTTGTGTGGGATCGCAGCTGGTCGTATATTTAATGATTAAAATAAATACATCTCAACTTGGACTTAAATCTGAGAGCAGACCATTCAAGCTTTAGATTGTATTTTATAGGTTTGTGCTTGATTTTAACTCCATTTTAAACAAGAGCTGAAACGATTAATCAGATTAATCGCGATGAATCAACTATCATCGTCAACAAATTTAGTAATCGATTAAGCGTTAATTGGTGCATACATTCTCAAAAAAAGGCCAAGTGGTGTTAAGAACAACATATTCAAAGCTGTAATTACTAAAAATTATGCAAAACATTGCTACGTTCCAGCGTTTTAAGCAATATTAAGTTTATACTCTTACTTAATAAAGAAATTGAGTTATTTGTTTACTTGCATCTTTTTTTTCTTTTTGTATTTCTAATAAGACACAAAAAAGCTTAAATGGAAAATCAGCACAATGTGGCAGTTTTTTTTATCCGATTAATTGATTATTGTGAGAATAATCGACAGATTAATCGATTAATTTTATTTATATTGCACATTTTCAACAAGACATTTCAGTGTTTTTCGATAATTTTACATTTTGAAATCATTGTTTATATGTATTATTTTTTATTTACCAGTGTTGTATTTTGGGGGATTTCTTCTACCCTTTTATTTTCCAGTCCTGTCTGAAATACGCTGAACAAACTGAGTTAAATGTGCAACCCGTCTCCTCCAGGCTGGGAAGCTGGACCCCCACCTGGTTCTGGACCAGTTGAGATGCAACGGCGTGCTGGAGGGGATCCGTATTTGCAGACAGGGATTTCCAAACCGGATCGTTTTCCAGGAGTTCAGACAGAGGTAGTAATGTTTCAGCTTTGTTTCTACTATTAATCATCATTTGAGAGGCTTGTTTTTGTAAAAGCTCGTGGTTCTAATCCTTGCATTTTGAAATGAACAGCACCGTCGTCCATTACCAAACTCAACCTGTTGTTGGTTTGGAGTCTTGGATTTTATGTCAAAAGGCTCTAGCTTGGTAATTTCTTGATTAACCTCGGCTGTTGCAGGAGTGATTAACCAACAAAGTGTGGTTTATCACATGTCTGACCTAACAAAGGAGGCGTTGATCTTTCACAGGACCAACTTGTTTCGAAGAGCACTTTCTCCCATAAATAAACGTAATCGTCATCTGAAAATTCAATTTTGTGTTCACTCAGGTTATTCTCGTCTGACAAATTTGTCACAAAAAAGCAAAACCCAACCAAACCAGTGAGCAGGGACTGTGTGTGTGTTGCAGTTTAGAAACATCAGGATGTGTTGGAAAGGGAAAAAAAACAAGGAAAACAATTATGGCTGCATTAAGACTTGGTTCAATATTGATTTCTTACTCTACTCCATTTTAAATGAGCTTGTCAAACATGCTGCTGCTTTTAATGAAGTTATTGGAAGCATAATATTCTTATTTCGTATCCATTGTGTAATTTGCATACCGGAAACAGATAAACTCTTTGCAATAATATAAAATAATGAAGAGCTTTCATTCTCTTACAGAAATGTTGCATCAGGATTTGCTTTAGTGTTTAAATGCTCAAAAACAATAAAAACAAATCGGACAAGTGCACTATGGTTGTCTTTCATTTACAGTCTGTTACTCTCCTGTTGTGACATTGCTCCATGTCCAGGTATGAGATCCTCACTCCCAACGCCATTCCCAAAGGTTTCATGGATGGGAAGCAGGCCTGCGAGCGAATGGTAGAGGCTTTAAACATCTAAACATAATGTTTACATTAAAAAAAAAACCCCGTCAAACTTCACTCACAAAACCTTCGACTTGTTCTTTTTGTAGATTCAAGCGCTGGAGCTCGATGGCAACCTCTTCCGTATTGGCCAGAGCAAGATATTTTTCAGAGCCGGAGTCCTGGCTCACTTAGAGGAAGAGCGAGACCTCAAGATCACCGACATCATTATTTACTTCCAGGCCGTCTGCAGAGGATACCTGGCGCGCAAGTAAGGGCCGGATTGTCGAAACGTGAATCATATAACCTGAACCGGTGTTTTATTGTTTGTTTCTCATCTTCAGATCCTTTGCCAAGAAGCAGCAGCAGCTGAGCGCCCTGAAGGTCCTGCAGAGAAACTGCGCCGCTTACTTGAAGCTTCGTCACTGGCAGTGGTGGAGGCTGTTCACCAAGGTACACGATTCGTTTTTCTATTTTTTCAGCTGCGATGTTTTTTAACGTTTTGCGATGAGTCTCTGCCGTTGTGACTGCAGGTGAAGCCGCTGCTGCAGGTGACCAGGCAGGAGGAGGAGATGCAGGCTAAAGACGAAGAGTTGGTCAAAGTGAAGGAGAAGCAGATGAAGGTGGAAGGAGAGCTGGTGGAGATGGAGAGGAAACACCAGCAGGTTATTTACAACCACATATTTAATCTTCAGTTTGCAAAAAAAAAAACAAAAAAAAAACTTACTCTCCCTGCATAAATCTGAAAAGTGTGGCCTGCATTTGAATTTAAAATTTCCACACATTCCTGTCAGAGAAATAGCTGAAGACAAGTCAGATTATATGTCTATAAACATCAAATTCAAATCTGCAAAACGTAATTTTTGGATTTTATTTTCGCCAATGAACTCGTTACGTCTCCATAGTTCAGAGTGATGTCAGCAGGCGCATGGCCGCCATCTTTCCTGTAGGTTTTGCAGCTTCTTTTTATTTGAACCTTAATATTAGGGCAGAATATTACGGCCTGGCTATATTTTTTTGTTGCTCAAATTACAAGAATAAGGTCATGAGATTACATGAATACAACTGTAAAGTTACCAAAACAAAGTTATAATTTTATGAAAACTCCAACACACAAAAAAAACAACAACAAAAAGCTAAAATGAAGAATGTTGAGCATCTTGTGAAGTTCTACTTTAGTGTAAGCTTTATTTATCGCAAAGTACTAAGTTTTTGCTCAGTGCTTATTAGAAATATTGAATATTTCAACCTATTAGCATCAAGTTATTATCAGTAGCAGGACTTTTGCCTGAGCCTGGCTAAAAAATTGTTTCAACTCATGTCCGTTTCTGCTCTTCCGCTGCGGATCAGAGGGTCTAACGTTGCTTTTCTGCGCAGCTGATGGAAGAAAAGAACATCCTCGCGGAGCAGCTGCAGGCGGAAACGGAGCTGTTTGCCGAGGCGGAGGAGATGAGAGCTCGGCTGGCGTCCAAAAAGCAAGAGCTGGAGGAGATCCTGCATGACCTGGAGTCCAGGCTGGAGGAGGAGGAGGAGAGGAGCCAGGGGCTGCAGAACGAGAAGAAGAAGATGCAGTCCCACATCCAGGTGTGTGCCGTCCGGGAGGCCTGGATCGTCACAGTCAAACAGTGGAAAACTATAAAGTTCTGGGTTATGAACAGAGATGCACCAATCTGATATAAATATCTGCATCGGTCCAGATATTAAAAAAAAACGTTGGTGTATCTGTGACACCTATGAGGGCAGATCTATTGAGTCTAATTCTATGCTTCATTATTTATTTTTACATTCTATTTAAATTCCTAATTTTACTTTCTGGAACCTTTGAAAGAATTTTTGATGCATTTTATTTTCACATGTTTGACCAAATTGGAGAAATTGTAAAGTTTATCATTTATTTCACATTGGCTGTTCTACTCCTAATTGCGCTCACTGAATAAATAACATTTGTTTTTACATGTTTGACCAAACTTGCCAAACTATTAGTGTGTTTAAATGCGCTGTACTGGTGCAGAGTTATCAAATACATTTGTAATTCATTACATTTATGTCTGAATTTTTTTAAAAAATAAAACGTTTTAGGTCAATTCGGTTCTGTTTTTCTGTACCGGATAAAAATCGGCCAGCGCTGAACCTCAGATATCGGTATCGGCAGTGAAAAAGGTGATCAGATTTTGCTCCAAATAACAAGATGCTTACTGATTAAATTGTATTTGCTGTGCTTTATGTTTGCAGGACCTGGAAGAGCAGCTGGATGAGGAGGAGGCTGCGAGGCAGAAGCTTCAGCTGGAGAAAGTTACAGCCGAAGCCAAGATGAAGAAGTACGAAGAGGATATTCTGCTGCTGGAGGACCAGAACTCCAAGTTCCTGAAGGTCAGAGAGACCGAGAGCTTAAAATAGATAAAAAAATATTTGAAATCTAAATATATTTAGACTCATCACAAAACTTTCCGTCTGCTTCATCAGGAGAAGAAGCTGGTTGAAGACAGAATCAATGAAATGACGTTGATGCTCGCTGAGGAGGAGGAGAAAGCCAAAAATCTGGGAAAGATGAGAAACAAGCAGGAGATGATGATGGTGGACTTGGAGGGCAAGTAGCTAAGATGAACAACAAAGCAGAGATTAAAGCAATAAGACTTGAAATGTCTTATTTCCTGAGCCTCTGTGCTCTTCTGATCACCATTTAGAGAGACTGAAGAAAGAGGAGAAAACCCGGCAGGAGCTGGAGAAGGCCAAGAGGAAGCTGGATGGAGAGACGTCCGACTTCCAGGACCAGATCGGCGAGCTGCAGTCCCAGATAGAGGAGCTCAAAGTTCAGCTGAGCAAGAAGGAGGAGGAGCAGCAGATGATGCAAACCAGGTGGGAGACGCAGAATAAATTGCAGCCTAACCGTTTATTCAGCTGAATATATAAAACCGACTAATATATATTTTTGTAGACATCAACACCTTGTTAAGGTTTATGTGTGAGAAATTAGGGTTGCAATTAATTGTTTTACTTATTGATTAATCTATCGGTTATTTTGATGATAATCGATTAATTGATTAACCTTTTTATGCAATACATTAAAAAATGCAAATTAATAATAAATAATTTTTACGAGAAAAAGCATGATACGCAACAACACTCTCGATCATTTGTAGCAAGGGATACAAAAAATTCTTCCAACATCAACATATAAAAAGCCAAGAGCTAAAATAAATCATCGTCTCTGTCACTCGTCCGCAGGGGAGAAGAGGAGATCAACCAGAAGAACAACGCGCTGAAGCAGATCCGGGAGCTGCAAGCCCAGCTGTCCGAGCTGCAGGAGGACCTGGAGTCGGAGAAGCAGGCCAGGAATAAGGCGGAGAAACTCAAAAGGGATCTGAGTGAGGAGCTGGAGGCGCTGAAGACGGAGCTGGAGGACACGCTGGACACGACTGCGGCGCAGCAGGAGCTCAGGTAACGGCCTCCTCTGTTTTCATTTCCACTCCCCCTAATCGCGGCGAGGCGTTTTTCAACCCGGTCTCTCCTCTGCGTAGAACCAAGCGCGAGCAGGAGGTGGCAGAGCTGAAGAAAGCCATCGAAGAGGAAACGAAAAACCATGAGGCTCAGATTCAGGAGATGAGACAGAGGCACGGGACCGCCTTGGAGGAGCTGTCCGAGCAGCTGGAGCAGGCCAAGAGGGTACGAGGCCAACCCGGGGCTTTTATAAACATACGCAGCTTAGCTTAGCGTTTAACGTCTCTATTTCATTTATGTTTTAATCCAGTTCAAAGCTAACCTGGAAAAGACCAAGCAGAGCCAAGAGAGTGCCAACAAGGAGCTGGCCAACGATGTGAAAACTTTACAGCAAGCAAAGACCGAGTCCGAGCACAAGAGGAAGAAGCTGGAGGGTCAGCTGCAGGAGTTCATGGCCCGGGTCACCGAGGGCGAGCGGGCCAAGGGCGAGCTGGCTGAACGCACACACAAGCTGCAGGTGACTGACTTGTCCTCAGGGTGGTTTATTTGTGACTGATTTGCAGGAAATTTGTCCAAAAATTTGTTATTATTGTTATTTTTCCCTTAACGGGGTCTGACAAGAAAGTTGAAATTGTTGTACTTTCCTGAAATATCCCCCGAGAAAAGTCATTGTACCTGATGAGTTGTGGATATAAAAACTGTATTTTATTGAGTGAAGGAGAACGTAAGTGAGGGGTGGAGTCAAGTTTAACCCTCACACCAACGTTGCACGGAAATAAACAATTATATTTATACCCATTGTGATTGTTTGATATTCTGAAATATATTCAGGATATCCAAACTATGCTTCCTCTGATCTAATCATCCTGAATATGAAAAAATGTCTCATCTTTCCCTTGATTTGATGCTCAATTTAGGAAACTGTGCAAATAAAAAAAAGGCTGTTGTTTTAACAAACTGGCTACAAAACGCAGCTCAGCGACTAACAGATGTGCAGCTGATGTAGAAACTAATGATCAAAATCAACAACAGGCGTCAGGATTTGGGTTCAGCCATGGACCTTCATACCAATCGCTTTAAAATGTCACGAATGGGAACCGGATCGGATACCTGGAATCAGGTCAGGACATTCCAAGGAACAACAAAAGACGAAATATCTGGGAATATGTAGGAATATTTACATTCATAATAGACCTGGATTTTAATCCAAAAGCTCATTCGACCTTTAAAGCAATCAAATTCATCCACACTGATCTTTTTTTGCTGCCAATGTTCAGATCAAGTGCGGATGATGGATTCCTTTTGAGCCATTTTCAAATATTGTCTTGATTTTTACACAAACTTTGTTTTGTCTTTTATTATTATTATTTATTTACATGTGAGTTAAATAAAAAAAGATCACCTGGTTCTCCACACAGACCGAACTGGACAACGTGTCGGCCTTGTTGGAGGACGCGGAGAGGAAGGGCATCAAGATGGCCAAAGACGTCTCCGGATTAGAGAGTCAGCTACAAGACACACAGGTAACGCTCAGGATCTCAGCATTACCTGTCGCTTTTTTGTTTTAGCTGACTAAAGTCTCGTGTACGCTCAATGCAGGAGCTTCTCCAGGAGGAAACCCGCCAGAAGCTGAACCTGAGCAGCCGCATCCGGCAGCTGGAGGAGGAGAAAGCCGCTCTGCAGGAGCAGCAGGAGGAGGACGAGGAGGCCCGCAAGAACCTGGAGAAGCAGCTGCTGAGTGTCCAGGCTCAGGTAGGGTGCGAGATTTCTGCGACATGCCGATGGGTTTTCTTCTGACTCTGACTGTGTGTGTGTGGGTGTTTGCAGCTGTCGGAGAGCAAAAAGAAGCTGGACGACGACGTCGGGACAATAGAAAACCTGGAGGAGGCGAAGAAGAAGCTCCAGAAGGACCTGGAGCTCTCCAGCCAGCGTCTGGAGGAGAAGACCATCGCTTTCGAGAAGATGGAGAAGACGAAGACTCGGCTTCAGCAGGAACTGGATGACCTCACTGTCGACTTGGATCACCAGAGGCAGATCGTCTCCAACCTGGAGAAGAAGCAGAAGAAGTTTGACCAGGTTGGAAGACGTTGTGTTATGAACATCTGTGGCCTTAAAAACGTATTCATACCCCTGAGCCTTTTTGCTTTTTCTAATCCACAGACGCTCTCCATCCAAAACCGTAAACTATCTAGCAAAGATTTTTCCGAATGTTCAAACACAGCAAATGATGCTCAGGGTTGAAACTGACATGTTAGGTGTTCAACACATCTTTGCGCAAACTTTCTTCTGGAAAATGAGCTTGAGATGCATTTTTAAAATTCCACAAATCGTGAACTCAGAGTCCGGTTTGCCCCGACGATCACAGTCCCCGATCTGATCCGCAGATGCTGGCCGAGGAGAAGAGCATCTCGGCCCGTTACGCCGAGGAGCGGGACCGCGCCGAAGCCGAGGCCAGAGAAAAGGAGACCAAAGCTCTGTCCATGACCAGAGCTCTGGCTGGAGGCCAAAGAGGAGCTGGAGCGGATCAACAAGCAGCTCCGAGCCGAAATGGAGGACCTGATGAGCTCAAAGGACGACGTCGGCAAGAATGTGAGCAAAGCTTCTGGGGCAGATTATGTTGTTTTACTTTTTTATTTCTTTTTTTTTTTTTTTATTCACATGGTTTTTTTGGTTCTTTGCAGGTCCACGAGCTGGAGAAGTCCAAGCGCACGCTGGAGCAGCAGCTGGAGGAGATGAAGACTCAGCTGGAGGAGCTAGAGGACGAGCTGCAGGCCACGGAGGACGCCAAGCTGCGTCTGGAGGTCAACATGCAGGCCATGAAGGCCCAGTATGAGAGAGACCTGCAGGGCCGCGACGACCAGAACGACGAGAAGAAGAGAGCTCTGGTCAAGCAGGTAACGAACAAAACACACATTCGTTCTGATCAATTCTCTTCTTAACCACGAATCCAGCTTATACCTTTACTTTGTCTCTATCTTTTTTTATTATTTTATTTTTACCTCCTTTTAAGTAACACTCATACAGCTGCGACGACAGTACAGCAACCACCTTACGCCAGTGTCTGTGTAGTTTTCTATCAATTAAAATCTGTATTTATGGGCATCTTTTTGTCTTCCAGCGTCAAAATACTCAAAATGTTGAGTTCACCTTTCAGCTCAGACATTTCTTAGATTGATCTAGAAATTTCTGACTTTTCTCTGTCAAACTTTTGACTTTTCAAACTCAGAAATGTTTTTGTTTTTTCTAGAAAATTTCAGAGGTTTTTTTGGCTGATTTTTTCCCCCCATCTGCATTCGTCCTCACGCACTGCTGTAGACGTCAGAGTAACACGAAATGAACAACAAAACATTACTGCTTCTCCGTTTCCTTTTCTCAGAAAGCAATAGAACTGGTGGTTTAAAAATAAAAGAATAAATGAAATATTAATTTCTTCCCTCCCTTCCCTGGTCAGACTCTCTCCCCGGCCTCATAAACCACATGAAGCCAATATTTAAACAAAAAGTAAAAATCCACAAACTCCTTAATCTCTTCCTGATGACTTTAATGTCATCGGCTGCAGGTGCGAGAGATGGAAGCCGAGTTGGAGGATGAGAGGAAGCAGAGAGCTCTGGCTGCGGCAGCGAAGAAGAAGCTTGAGATGGACTTGAAGGACATTGAGGGACACATCGAAGGCGCCAACAAGGCCCGGGACGAAGCCATCAAGCAGCTGCGCAAGTTACAGGTGACAATTTCACCCGCATTCGATCAAACGGCAAGGGACACGTCTTCTTCGTGACACTTCATCTCCTTCAGGCTCAAATGAAGGACTACCAGAGGGAGCTGGAGGACACCCGGGCCTCCAGAGACGACATCTTCGCCCTGTCCAAGGAGACGGAGAAGAAGCTGAAGAGCCTCGAGGCCGAGATCGTTCAGCTGCATGAGGTCAGGAGTTTTCTTTGTCGCCTGCCGTTCGATTCGTCCTCGTTTGTGTGACGGCGACAGAAGCAAAGACGCTGCAGGATCTCTCGTCTCGTTTTCAGGATCTGGCTGCCTCTGAGAGGGGGCGGCGTCACGCCGAGCAAGAACGAGACGAGCTGCAGGACGAAATCTCCAACAGCACCTCCGGGAAGTAAGAGATCGCCTGGCAAAATAAAATTCCACAAAATGATTGTGATTATTGACGTTTTCAGTGACGGTAATTATCCAAACGAATTTCACTGTTGGGAGGTGAAATCCACATTTGCCACTGCAACTAGTTTCTAGTTGAAACCAGACCAAAATAAGAGAAAAGTAAGCTTTCAGCAAGATAAATATGCTTGCTCTAAGTCAATAATTGTTGAATTCATCAGTACTGGTTCCACTGGCAGATTTTCTCACTGATAAAAAAGACATTTTCCTTGTTTTAAGTGAAAAAATCAAATACTAAAACAGCAAATACAACACAAATACTTAAAAATAAAAACATTTTATTAAAAAAAAAGGAATAAACTCATTTATTTCTATCTAATTTCTAATATTGTATAAAAAAAACGCCTAAATGAAAAGTCTGTAGAATATGCCATTTTTAAAATCCAATTAAACGATTCATCAGCCAGACCAGCTGTTAGCCGCTATCGCTAACATCTGTAGTGATAGCAGAAGTCAGCGATTGACCATTTCTTTCATGGTCAATCATAGAAATGTTTCAGTTCAAAGTGGTGATTTAGAAATGCGATGGAAATCAGAGGCTTCGCGTCTTTCTGTGTGACTCTCAGAGCCGCCCTGATGGATGAGAAGAGGCGGCTGGAGGCCCGGATCGCCCAGCTGGAGGAGGAGCTGGAGGAGGAGCAGGGCAACATGGAGCTGCTCAACGACCGCTTCAGGAAAACAAACATGCAGGTACTCCTTACATCACATCAAATGTGTAAGAACGCTTCATTTTCCCAGCTTCTTACCTCCTTTTTTTTTGTTTTTCCATTTCTTTTTTTCCTGCTCTGTGTCCTGGTCCTCTTCCCGCTCAGGTGGACACCCTGACCACGGAGCTGAGCGCGGAGCGCAGCACGGCGCAGAAGAGCGAAAACGCCCGGCAGCAGTTGGAGCGCCAGAACAAGGACCTGCGTGCCAAACTGAGCGAGCTGGAGGGCTCGGTGAAAAACAGGTTCAAGGCCTCCATCACCGCTCTGGAGGCCAAGATAGCACAGCTGGAGGAGCAGCTGGAGCAGGAAACCAGGTGGGCGACCGCTGCAGCTCCGCCTTTCCTTTCACTGACAACTGATCTGTCCGGCTAACAGAAGGCTGTGCGTCACTGCAGGGAGCGGGCAGCGGCCAACAAGATCGTCAGAAGGACGGAGAAGAAGCTGAAAGAAGTCTGCATGCAGGTGGAGGACGAACGTCGCCATGGAGATCAATTTAAAGAGCAAGTATGTCTGCCTCTGACGGCAACGCTGAAACGATTCGTTGCGGTTTCCGGCCGCCGGCGCCGTCGTCTCACTCGTTTGTTCTTCAACTTCCCGGAGTGAAGCTGGAGAAGGCCAACTCCCGCATGAAGCAGCTGAAGCGGCAGCTGGAGGAGGCGGAGGAGGAGGCCACCCGGGCCAACGCCTCGCGCAGGAAGCTGCAGAGAGAGCTGGACGACGCCACAGAGGCCAGCGAGGGCCTCAGCCGAGAGGTCCACACCCTGAAGAACCGGCTCAGGTGCAGAATCTTGTTTGTGTCTGCAGAGCTTTGTGTTTCGAGCTGCTTCTGCCTGCGTTGGTGCAAAATGTGCAGCCAGGGAAACTTTTCTACAGAGAAACCTTAGATTTCATCCTGGCAGATCCACGGTTTGGAGTCTGAAACCCAGTTATGTAATTGAAAAACAGTCACTTGATTCTCCCAGGGGCCCGACGCAGTCTGGAAAGGACTGGACACGTATGGAAAATACAAAGTTGAGAATGTAAAATAATTATATATTGGAGACTTTATGTCTCCATGATAATCTGAATTTCAAAAATCCAATTCTTATTTTTACATTATTGACTTTTGGTTTTCAGACACCAGCTTCTTGTCCAACTCATTAATCGTTTCGATTTTTGACGCTATTGGATAAACACACAATATAACCCAACGCAAATATTTAAAGGATCATTCCACTGTTTTATTTTGGGTCAAAATTGGTTCGTTTTCTCTTTGTATTTTGTAGCTATTATATTACAAATGAAGCTCAGAGACTGTGGTTTATCCTTCATGTGATCACCTCCTCCTCCTCCCTCAGACGCGGCGGGCCCATCACCTTCTCCACCAGCCGCTCTGGCCGGCGTGCGCTGCAGGTGGAGGGAACCTCCCTGGACCTCGTGTCGGACGACGAGCTGGAAAACAAGATCACCGACAACAACGCCAACGAGACGCCGGCCCCCCAGCAGGAGTAGACGCACACATATCACTCAACCCGCAACAATCACTCAGACTCTAACGGCTCCGACTGGGAACCCTCCAATTCCTTCATCTCTTCTGTTTTACTGAATTTGTTTCTTTTTTAAAAGATATTTGCCTAATTATTTCCCATGTAATTTTAGTCAGAAGCCCTTATCAGATGAACCTTTAGTGGACACCAGCAGCTGGACCCCCAACAGTCGTCCTTTAGCAAGGCATTACCTGTGCTTAGTTACAGAGCTGTAGGCAGAAGTTTAGAAATAGGAAAACCCAACTTTTGTTCACAGAGTTGGTGATAAATATTGTCTGCTGGTCCGGCGGTTAGATGCTCAATAATTATGCCAACAGCAGTGGAAAATTATCGAATCAGAAAGGAGCCGTTTGTGTCCCAGCGTCTGAGCAAAGGTCTTCAGAAAACACTTTGAATTTTTCCACATTCTGTCAAATTAATACTGCAAACTTCTGCGTATTTTGTTGGGATTTTATGTGATCGCGGCACAAAGAGTGTCGTCGAAGGGAGCTGATTCATCGCTCCTGGCTCAGAGGTCGATAGATTTACTTTGCTGCAGTTACAGCTGTGGGTCTTTTAGGTTTGTCTCCACCGGCTCTGTGAGTGTTTTCCTGTTCTTTAGGCTTGCAGCATGTCTGGATTTGCTCAGTCTAAAGTTCGGACTGGAACACTTTAACACGCTTTGATCTGAAATCTGCGGCTCCAGAGAAACGTGGCTCTCGCAAAACCAACACAGAAATGTTTTTGATTATGGATTCACCAAGAAATGGGAGAGTTTTTTCCATAAGTTCATATGCAAAATCTACTTTTAGTACCAGCGACAAGGTTTCAAAAGCAACTAGCGTCAAACAATGCTACAAACATTTTCCATATTTACAGAAAAGGCTCACCTCATTCTACAATGTTTTTTTCTTTTACTTTAGTTCTAAACTCTGAAAATTAAAATATAAATATTTTTTAAATTCGGTTTCATAGCAAAACATTTTGTGTGGAACATGTTTAGAAATGGTTTTATTTTGTAAACCGGCTCAGACTAAAAGGGGCTGTAAAATTTACATTTTTATTTCTAAATTGGAAAAACACGTTTTCTTCCGATATCTTTTGATCCATCATATAAAATCCCAATAAAATCAAAAATTTTGTGGTTTGAAGGTGAGAAAACGTGACGTAAACCTTTGCGAGGCGGAAACAAACGCCGCCGCGAGTTTCTTTTTTCTTTGTCACCGCTTAACGTCTTGTGCGTTAGTTTAATTTTCAGCTGAGTTGTGATTGAGTCGCGCTCCGTCGGCCCTCGGTTGGGATCGCTCGCTTCCACATGGATGTTGAACTGTGATTGTGTGCCGCCTCAGTGCTTCAGCTCTCAGACCTGTTCAGCTTCAGCGCTAAAAACAGCAACTACGCCTGTGTTGTCGTTCTTCTTCTTCTTCTGTGCCTTTTTCATATTCCTGAAGCTGCACATCCATTTGTACCACATATATAGTTCATATATTGAACCATGTATAATGTCATGAAGGTATTTTCTTAAAAAATATCATAAATTTGCATATTTAATGAAATATTAGTTGCAACCCAGCGAATGTCTTCCTTCGGTGTTGGATGTTTTTGATGATTCGTCGGCGGTGTGGGAATCTATCGGTGTGACTTTCTTATCGACAGCTTTTGTACTTTCTGAGTTCTTGAGAAACGAAGACAATCCAGTAGATATCAGCCGTATTTATATCTCTGCTATCGTTTACAATACAGACGACATTCGTATTAGTTCAGCGCATTGATCCGCTGGTGGGAGGAGTACCTGGAGAGAACCAACGCATCCACAGAGAGAACATGCAAACTCAGGCAAGGATTTGATGTTTATCTATGTATATTATTTTATTTTTTTTTGTCCTTTAGTTGTGCCTAAAATTTTCTCTGGCTATCCGGGTGAAAATGCTCTTGGGACGCCGCTGGATTCGAACGCAGCGTCTTGTTGCTGCAAGGCAACATGGCTCCCAACTGTCCCGCCATTCAATAGGGACAAAAAAAATCTGTGAAAATCTGCCATCTGAACTGGAGCTTAAATCACCACATTAAATGAGTGAATATTAGTTGTCTGAGCTCAAGTGGATCCTCTCTGTGTTTGGCTGGCAGCAGGACGAACCAGGAAGTAAAAATAAGTTAGAGAGAGCACACTTCACAAACACAAAGCCTTATTTGAAATTTAGACAAAACAATTATTAGTTTAATCATGTTGCACCTCTAATTTGTCTTAGATTTCGGGGCGCAATAAGTTTACTGTCATTGCAAGCTTCTAATGTTTGACATCTTATTTTGAAAACCTGGGGAGACATTTTGACATTTTTAACTCAAAATGTTTTCTGGAGGCATTGTCATCTTCATCACTGAATTGAATTCACAGTCAGTTTTCTAAAACGCACTTCGAGGATTTGCATTTAAGCAACCGGTGGCATTACTGTTTTTAAATCGTTTTCAAATGTCACGAATGAACACACTGACTTATTTTCATACTTTCAGTGTAGAGTGCAGCGTGTGAGCTTGACCCATTCGAAAAGTGAGGGTTTAACGTAAACGTTGCAGGGCTCAGTGGTGGTTTTAGACTTCCTGGTTTCTGGACAAACAGCTTGAAATGACGGGACGCAGTGGGACACGCCTCGTCTCATCTCGTCCTTACTGTGGCAGACGGATACTATCTTCATCACCAGCAGCAGCAAAAGCCTCCAGGGGCTCGGTGGATTAGAAGGATGCAGACGTTCTTCAACATGAAGCTCCGTCTGCAAGGTAGAGGAGCAACTCTTCAATGAAATGCATGCATGTCACAGTGAACCTCATCCACTACATGTATATCAGCCTTTCATCACCAGACGTCACGGCTATTCCTCAAAAACATCAGTGAGTCATCCAGGCGTAAATGCAAATGTCTGTCACAATTATGGGGGAAGCAACAAAGGTTGTCTTTGTTTTAGGTCTTTCCCTCTTTTAAATCTTTAAGATCATCGAAGCGTTTTACTATTTGTCAGAAATAGCCAGAGTAATTCCAAGAATTTGTTTTAAAATGATAAAAATGGTCCTGCAATTTAAAAAAAACAAAAAAGTAGCTACCACCTCAACATCGTAAGTCCTTGCGTCAACTCCCTTCAGTCGTTTACAAAAACTCATCATTTTCATTCTCCACATTGCAGAACAGTTTTAATTCAACCTGTTGCAGGTGGTTCCTCACTGTTTTGAATGGGAATTAAACAGGAATTAACTTTCCAAGAAACTTCGATTGATCACAATTACAAAGAGGAATGTGTAGCTGTTTTTTCTTTAATAAGCAGTTATTTGAAGTAATGTGAAAAAGTCACCGTAACACCCAACCTTCTCCAAAAGATGGCGCTATTTTCTTTTCTTAGGATCAACTGAAATCTCCCGAGTCATGATAAATGACCTCAAACTATCAACAATCCTTTTCAAAGCAAGCCTGTAAATCCATCATCACAGATCAGAGACTGATTGCATCTATTTTTCGCTCTTTGAACTTGATTAAAATGTTAATTTTCTGAAAATCAATTTCAACAATAGTCTTTGTTGTTGTTTCAGTCTGCTGCAGCCAGAAAAAATGTCTAAAACTGAACTTTTTTAAAAATCTTTTTTTATTTGAAGTTCACATCGTGGAACTTTTTCTGGACAAATATTGTTGAGATCGCTTTCCCATCGTCCTCCTCGGCTGCTTTCGTCATTCAAGTTGAATCTGTGTTTATTTAGTTGTGTCGTTATAATTGGTATTCCTGGTGTTCACAATGTTATGCTTGTTTACATTTTCTCTACACGTTCAGAGAAAATGTAAACAAGCATTTTACATTAGGAACCGACTAATTCCAGGCTGCAAGTTTTAAATAAAACAAAAAATCTGTCCTGCCTGGTTTAGTGAAGCTTAAAAAAATAAAATGGATAAAAATGGATCATCTCAAGCAGAACCTTAACTCAGGGGAAATTGACCGTCTGTTCGTTTCCGTCAAGTTCTCGATGCTAAGCTACATGTTTGGTCCAGTCAGCTCGACTCTGGACCAAATGAACTCAATTTGTTTTTGTTACATCCGTATTTAGATCTATTTTGTGTCTTATATATTTTTCCTCATATGGCAGAAATCAAAAGTAATTCAGGCTTAAAAAAGACTGTATTGCATCCAACTTCAGTAAAGTTAGAAAGGATAGTAGAGATGTTATGAAAAGTAAACAGAACAGTGGGAACACTTTTAATTTTAAATCTTTTTAGAACTTTTATATATATATATATATAACTATTGTTATAAGACAATAAAACTAGTATAAACAATGTCTGAGTTATTTTTGGTTCATGAAACGGAGCTGTTGCGTAACACGAGACAGACTGGTTTGTCTTTTCCGATCAGCCTTTGTTGTTTTCTGCACTTTGGTGCCAAAACCCTGCAGGTTCCTGCAGGACGACAACCTGGGAGGCATTTTCAGATTGTTGCAATGAGTATTTTCAGAATAAACCAGTTTCGCCCGTCTCTGTTGAGTGTTTCTGGCGTGAACCCAGGAAAGCCTCAGTGAATCCAACATGCTGTTTGAGATTGGAGGGAGTTTTCCCACCAAACAACAACAAAAAACCTACAGGAGAAGTTTTTAAATCTTAATACTCTTATTGTTAAATGGATCGGAAATGTCACAGTTTCCTGCACTTTTTTTGCATTATTTTTTATTTTTTGGACCAGTTCTCAAAACTATTGCATAAAACAAGTTTTGGTTTTATAATTTATTGTTTTGGCTATATCTGAAATATTTTACTTTGATTTTTTTTTTTAGTTGTCAGCCATGAGCCGGTTAGCTTTGTACCTCAACTCTTTGCTTTGCTAAAGCATTAATTTACCTTTTATACATGTTTATGATATATAGCATGCAGATCTCAGTGGATCAAAGTAGTGCATCGTTTTATGAGAAGCGGTCGGTGAACACAAAGGAACACAGGAAGCAAGATGTGGAGAAGTTGAATAACATTTCAGGGAGCTGCATTTCAGTGAACATCTTTGAACCAAAGCAGCACCAAGACATGGCCACACACACAAACTGGGTCAATCAGAGAAACTCTAAGAAACTTGCTGACGGGGGTTTTTCAGAAGCAGTCCTTCACCGATGCAGCGAGTTTCTCCGAAGGGATTTTAATCAGGTGTTTTTACTGGCAGGAGCCAAAAAAAAACCAAAAAAAAAAAACCCTGCAGGCTTGGAAAGTAGCCAGGAAAACCCAGAGCAGGATCTGGACATTTGCTTTCACCTGACGACCAGAAAACCTCCCTGAACCTCTTCACATGTGAGCATCAAAACTTATCCAAACAACACCAGGTATGTAAAGGGCTGTTGCGTCTGATCCAGACAAACGGTATAGGCCTTGGAACAACAATGAACCTATTTCTCTAATCTCTCTCATCTTCACAGCTTCAATGAGGCTAAAAATAAATCTGTGTTACAGCAATCAAGCCCCGCCCCGCTGGTGGGAGTTCACCTCCTCCAACCATCCAGACCTCTTCAGCGGGCGCTTTGTTTGTTACTGCAGAAACAAACACCTGCTGGCATCCGGGGCCCGCGCTTCAAAACGGGAAGGCGATCACGCTATTGAAGGAAGGCAGATGTTGAAACATTAAAACATCTGAAACATCTGGAGCGGTAACCGTAGCAGACTGCGGTTTTCTCTCAATTCTACAGTTTTAACTCAGAACCAAAATTTATTTATTTTTTTTTTTAGATATTTACACATTTTAAAACAAATTCAAACCCGAGAACCTATGCAAAAAGGAAGGTGGACGATATATTGTCTCAATAGTTATCACGATAAATGACTGGGGGGTTTTTTTAGACCATTTTCAAGGACTGTATTGAAAAATAAATACATTTTTGTACATAACGCTTCACACTGCACCTGGAAGAAATAGTAAATATCCAAAATTAAACACAACCACAAACAATAAATAAAACAGAAATCATAAAAAAATAAAAATAAAAAAAAAACTGGTGGCGTAAATAAGATGCATCATGAGGTCTGTTGACAAAACTTACCTTCAGAAAATAATCATCAACTCATATTCATTTAGCACGCGACTAATTGCTTAATTGCTGATTGTGACCTTATGGTTTCCAACCTAATGACAAAATAAACAGATCTAGACAAAATAGATGGGACTTTTAGTGACGTTCAGCTGGAGACATTAAATGAAATGACTGGGAAAAAAACTGCTGCAACATTCATTTGTGAATAGAGGAATCGAGGAATATTTACATTTTACGCATCTACGTTTAAACCCATTTCATTTAGGGAAAAAACATTCCCACGTTTTTTCCCCTCCTCAATAAGCAGCTCAGACGTTTCACCTTCACATCTGACACATGCATTCCTGATTGGTCTGCTGTTGTTCCGGTTTCTGTCTGAAAGCAGGTAAAAATTTGTAGTTTTCCGGATTTGACTCTCACAGACGCCTGCTTCTAAGGAAAACGCAAAGCGTCTCTTGTTTTCTCTCCCTGCAGCCGCAAAACATGCGTCAGTCGGTGCCTTATGAAATAAGATCCCGGTGCTGATTAACCCAATTAGACGCCAGGAAGCGCACCAGTCGGTCCAGTTTGCCCTCCAAGGCCGAAACAAACTGGGGAAAAACAAAAACAAAAATACACAGTAATGTAATACATGTAATACACTTTCAACTGTGGAACCCAAAGCAAAAGCACAAAATCTCACCGAGCTTTTTTTTCTCTGGTTTCTAGTGCAAATATCTCAGTGCGCTTGAAAACAAAATTAAAAAGAAAAGAATACTGATTTACAAACAACTTTCCAGCAAGATACAAGAGTTTGTTTTAAGTCAGTGATTCATTAATGTGGTAGAAATGAATTACAAGGCAAAATGAAGGAATCATTGACATAAAACAAGCGCCTGCCTCATGCTGAAAAGTTTATTGTGAGTTTGTCTTATTTGAAGATATTTGGCCCAGAAACTAGACCAAAAATACACGGTTTGTGTGGGGATTTTTTGCGGTGTGATTGTTTAATGGCCTGTTCAAGGTCGCATAGAAAGAGCCACCTGATCCTGTCTGATGGTGGTAAAAGGCCTCGCTGTGTTTTTCTTGGCTTCTCCTCTTTCCAGCCCGGCTATCTTTAGCTCTCTTATCAGATTTTAAAAAAACAGATGAGCAACAGTTGACAGGAATCAAGCCACGCCCAGCCGGTCATCATCAAGTTGCCTCGTTGGAACGGGTCTGAAAGGTCACGAAACAAAACACAGGATATGACAGACGGACAAAGGGCTTTAATTTAGCTCCTTTACAGAAACACCAGCGTCATTTCCGACCCATCCTTCTTATTAACTTAGGTAAATTAATTTGCTTAATTAAGTCAGTCAATTTACTTAAAGAACTAACAGTACCCACTATTATTGTTGTCTCAGTTACATAATTTAAGTATGTGGGAAACACCACAGCTGGGGCGAGGAGAGAACGTCCCACCAATTCCTTCAAGAGATGTACTTTTTTAAAATATCTTTTTACTTTCGACTCTTTCCTCTCATTTTCTCCCCCTGTCCACTTTGAAAATGGTCACGGTTTGTGGTTCGTCACAACATGGAGACAAATTGACATTGCTTTAAATTGGGTGTAAATCACGAAGCCGCCCGTCAGGTGATTATTTGAGTTGCACATTTCAGCAACAAGGCAGTTCAAAGTGGTTCACACCATAAAAAACACAAAACAGTCACCAATTATAGAACAAACAAACTTGTCAAACTCCATCAAACTTTGGAGCAGTGCCAAATAACTTTGTCTTTTTCCTGGATATCCATTTTCAGGTTTCTGGCATGGTGGGGGACGGATTTACAGGTTTTAGTTGTTGAGAAGTTTTGTTATTGGGAAGGTAACTCGCCACATAAACCCTTCCTAGTTCTTGTAGAATGTGATTCCAGGAACATTTAATCTCATTTCCACAGCCTTTTCTTTTTCCCTTCCACTTGTCAGATTTCCTCGTTTCAGAAAAGGCAAAATGTGTGTAAAAGAAGCCAAAGTGCAAAGAAAGCCTGGAGGAGAGTTGATTAAGATCCTTAAAATCCTAGGAATGTCAGCAGATTGTTATTCTACTGGCTCCAGATCTTCAGGCTAAGAGTCAATCTGCAGTTTTGACTTTGATAACTGAAAAGATGAAACAGAAAATCAGTCAGTTCACGTTGACGTTTCTTACCTCTGGCAGATTCACAAGGAAATTCATTTTTAATTCACCCAGAAAGTTTGTTTCCAAAAACGACATGCATTTGAAAGCAATGCATCACTAAAAACCGGCATGTTGTAAATAACAATCAAAGAAAGAATGATTGACTTTACATGAACTAATCCCTCATTGTTGCTGAGCAACTTGTTGCATATTTCCATGGCGACAGAGATACTCATCTCTGTTGATTAGCTCCAAAATTTTGAGGAAGGCCCCCTTATCATCATCCTCATCATTTGATCTATTGATTACATTTAAATTTGGACTTTGACTGGGCCACCAAAGAATACTCGTATGTTTCCAGTCAATAGAAACATGTTACAGTTCAAAGTTTTCATAAATATTCATTTGAAAAGTTGCATTTGGATTCAGCCCTTTATTAAGGAAGCAATTTTCATCTTTTGAAAAGTTGTAAACACATATCCAGGTAAGCCAACGTGTTTTCACATCTTTAGCAAGCAACACGATGCTGCAGTTTTGTTTTTATGGGACTACAATGGAACCATCAGATGAAACCAATTAAATTCCATAATAAGCAACATTAAGATTTTTACTGACGTTTTGTGAAATGCAACAGAAATTGCATTGCACCTTTCTGTTGTCTTTTTTGCTGCATAACTTCCTTTTCCATTGGCTCCACCTGCAAAAATTCCCCTGACATCACCAGGAAGGAAATATAAGGCTCCTCTGGTGGCCACTCAACAACCAAACTACTCTTGCTGCTGCAACAGACCAAAACATCGACATCATGAATTTACTGGTTTCTGAATATCAGAACCACCAAAAGATCAAGAAAGTTGAGAACTCCTTCGGTCCTTCAGCGCCGCGGCTTTTCACACCAGGTCGATTTCTGACAGGAGAGGGGCCCCTGATGAAGCAGGGCCGCAAGAAGTGGGAGCAGAAAATGTTCTTCCTCTTCAACGACATCCTGGTGTACAGCAGCATCATCATGACCAACCGCTGGTACAAGAACCCCAAGATCGTCCCGTTAAGTAAGTCACTCACATCAATTCAAGAGTAAAATTAGACAGCAGCTGAACTGAGTTAATGATCATTGGGTCATTTCAGAGGACGTCAAGCTGGACGACATGGAGGACTTTGACGATGTGAAGCACCAGTGGCTGATCTGCACGCCTCGTAAGTCCTTCCACGTGGCGGCCTCCTCCGGCGAGGAGAAGAAAGCCTGGATGCAGCACATTGAGGCCTGCCAGGAGACCCTAATGCAGGAGCCGGGGCCCCAAACAAAGACAACCTACGCCAGATCCTGGATCCCTGACCGAGCCGCTCAGAGGTGCATGCGCTGCCTGGCCGTGTTCACTGGCATCAACCGGCGACATCACTGCAGAAAGTGCGGCTTCGTGGTGTGCAATACGTGCTCCAAGGGCCGGGCCCTCATCCAACACATCCACCCCAACAAACCGCTGAGGATCTGCAAAGTCTGCAACAAAACGGACGATGACAAGACCTCCCGCCAAAGAGGAGGCAGCTCCGGCTTGTGGGACGAAACATCCAGCGATGAAGAGTGAACACTGACCATGAGATTCACCTAAACTCCTCTGGAGAAAATGTAGCCATTAAACGGTACGGAGTTGATGTTCAGGTGAGGGAGAGGAAGGACACGTTTCAGCCGCCACCCGAGTTCAACATGAACGTGTTGATAAGACCTGCTGGCCTGGAGGAGAGCAACGCAACCGCGACAGAGTGTTGGACTGTTGATGACAATAGAGAAGCTGCTGAAGACGACAGAAAGTCATGAAGTATTTGAAAAGTAAATAATGAAAATATTGTAATATATACATAATTTTATCATTGTGCTCAAACTGTAGTGTCTTGTATGCATGTTGACATTATGTTGTTTTAGCTGCTTGTTAAACCGCTGCTGCGACTTTATCAGTGCAAATAAATGTAAGGAGCTTTCATTCAGTGCAGTTTTTGTTTATTTTTGTCTTTAAATTATTAATTCTACTGCATCAGATTCAGTCGTGCACATCGGCAGATTTAGGCTTAAATTTATTTTGCTGACATTTGGCTAAACTGTTAATGTTGGTGAAAACGCGAGACTCCGACTCGAATCTGATGAGCAGGTTCTGCCCAGCAACAGAGATAAAATCTATGAATGGCGGTGAAAATATGCAAAAAGCTGCTCGGCAACAAAAACACTTCAGAAAGCAGCGTTTCCTTCATAACATTTGAAGGAAATGCTCTTGCAATGTTTCGTTATCTACCGATGATAAAAGATAACGAAACATTATCTGTTGGTATCAAACTTCCTGGCAGATTTTCCATCTAAATCTGCCAGAGGAAAGAAAGACTCTGGGTTTAATCAGTGTGTGAACTGACTGCGATTATTACTATTTTTCTTGTCCACAATTGTTATTCTGTTTCCTCTTTCAGTCAAGAAAATCAAATCACAAAGTTCTTTTTAAAACAGACATACACTGCTCAAAAAAAAATAAAGGGAACACTCAAATAACGCATCATAGATCTGAATGAAATATTCTCATTGAATACTTTGTCCTGTACAAAGTTGAATGTGCTGACAACAAAAATCATCAATGGAAATCAAATTCATTAACCAATGGAGGCCTGGATGTGGAGCCACACACAAAATCACAGTGAAATAACACTACACGCTGATCCAACTTTAATGTAATATCCTTAAAACAAGTCAAAATGAGGCTCAGTATTGTCTGTGGCCTCCACGTGCCTGTATGACCTCCCTACAACGCCTGGGCATGCCCGGTGTTCTCTGGCAAATGCCAAGCGTCCTGCACGGTGTTGGGCTGTGAGCACAACCCCCCATCTGTGGACGTCGGGCTCTCATACCATCCTCGTGGAGTCGGTTCCTAACCGTTTGTGCAGACACATGCACATTTGTGGCCTGCTGGAGGTCATTTTGCAGGGCTCTGGCAGTGCTCCTCCTGTTCCTTCTTGCACAAAGGCGGAGGTAGCGGTCCTGCTGCTGGGTTGTTGCCCTCCTACGGCCTCCTCCACGTCTCCTGGTGTACTGGCCTGTCTCCTGGTGGCGCCTCCAGCCTCTGGACACTACGCTGACAGACACAGCAAACCTTCTTGCCACAGCTCGCATTGATGTGCCATCCTGGATGAGCTGCACTACCTGAGCCACTTGTGTGGGTTGTAGAGTCCGTCTCATGCTACCACGAGTGTGAAAGCACCACCAACATTCAAAACTGACCAAAAACACCAGCCGGACAGCATAGGTACTGAGAAGTGGTCTGTGGTCCCCTCCTGCAGAACCACTCCTTTATTGAGTGTGTCTTAATTGCCAACAATTTCCACCTGTTGTCTATTCCATTTGCACAACAGCAGGTGAAATTGATTGTCAGTCAGTGTTGCTTCCTAAGTGGACAGTTTGATTTCACAGAAGTTTGATGTACTTGGAGTTATATTGTGTTGTCTGAGTGTTCCCTTTGTTCTTTTGAGCAGTGTATTTTCAAATGTACCTTTCTGACATCAGCGTCGGCCATTGTTGCTGTCCGTCGCCACAGTTTTGCTAACTTCAGTATTTCTCGTGTTTTAGCGACGCTTAACTTCCCAATAAATAACTATTCTGTATTTCATAGGGCTGTGTGAGTCCACACTGTTTTACACATAACAGTTTGTGCAAGTGAACAAAACTGACTCAGGGCAAACAAGCAACGAAATTAGCGCCCATGTGCGCCAGGAGTTACGTGGAATCTCATTCATTACTATGAGATTCATCACAAGTAGGTCGTTGGGTAACATTGCAACTTACCTTTGAAAAAACACCGGAGAGCAGAAACTTTCCGTGAACAGGAAAGAAACAAACTATTTGGACTGTTTCTGAGCTGTAAGTCATCCGACAGTTTTGATTGTGTCTCTTTTGTGTTGGTAGACCACCTACTAAAAATCTGGTCTAGTTTCATTAGTGAAAACTCACATCAAGGGAAAAATAACACCACATCATGGCACAATGCGGTCAGAAAAGTATCGTTGTCCAGGCAACCGCCAGGCCCAGACTCCTCCATCAGATCGCCAGATGGAGAAGCGTGATTCATCACTTTGTCGCTGAGTTGCTGTCGTTCACAAAAAACTTCCATTTACTTATAATACATCTGATAGTTGGCTGGAACAGTCAGGAGTGAGAAACTTTCGTTTGTCACGGTTCGGTGCTGGAGTTCACTGAGAGCGACTCGTTCTTTCACAAATGTTTGTAACAACGGCCTGCAGGCTCAGGCGCTCAGTTTACTACACCTGTGACCATGGCAGTGATTGGACCATTTGATTCTGATCATTTGGATGGGTTATATGGTGCATTTGTCGAAGTTCTACGGGTTTGGCTTTGTTCTCGGAAGACTCATTCGCCATTTTTAGGCACCTTCCATGGGAGGTAGAAGGGGCTGCATCCAAATACAAACTTTTCTGATTTGAATTTGTAAAAGGAATCGATTTCGACCTTGACAGATTTCGACCTTCAGCTTTGAAGACACTGTTGCAACATTCCCTTCATTGCACCGAAGTCATGCAGACTTTCTGGGAATGCAGTAAGGAGCGATTTGAGTTGGGAGGTCTGATGCCGGGAATCAGAATAGATCAGCAGCAGAAGCATTTGCACCTGGCGAATTAAAAATCGAAAAGAAAGCATGATGTAAACAAGCTGCGAGTAGGATTACCTGTGATAAAAAAAATAACAGAAACCCTTTACATTTACTGCACATGAATGGAATCTGTTTATCCTAATTTTAACCGCGCAATAATGTCGTAAACATACGGATTTAACACAAAATTAATATTGTGTTAAATCCGCCTGCAGTCCCAGAAAAAAACTGCTGCTAAGTGGCTTATCTCTGCACATGTTTACAAAACTTCAAAAGATGAAAATAGCTTTTTTTCAAACATCTGCTTTGTTAAAAAAAAAAAAAAAAAAAAGCTTTGTATGATGTCAAGCATTTTTCAAAACTTTCCAACCTCCTTGTTTCAATCTACATTAAAAACAAAACAAACTAAAACAATCATAAAATAAATCAAATAAAAACATCTTAAAATTCCCGGAGCGTCTTGAGCATCACGGATTCTTGTTCTGGTTCCAGTTCTTATTACGCACCAAGGCAACTATGCTGCAGTCCTCTTCTTGGAAGTGCACCAAGCAAAAAGAATTTTCACATTTCTGTTTGATGAACGATAAAAGGAAAGAAAACGACAGATTTATGATCTGCCTTACGGTTAAATCCAGAATCATTCATACCTCTGGCAGATTTAGACGGGAAACTGATTCAGTTTATCCAGGAAGTTTGTCTCCAGCAGATATTGGAACCCTAACCCTAACCAGAAACAAATTATTCCAATTATAACAAAATATTCCACAATGACTAAAAAAATAAATCATATTTTGAAGAATAATTATAAAGAACTAATTGAAGGTAGAGAACTATTGAAAGATTTTAATGTGATTTCTGCATATAGGAGAAATAAGAATTTAGAGGATATTCTGGTAAGAGCAAAACTTCAACCAATGCAACAAATGAAAGAAAAGGTGTTAGAGAACATATTTAAAAATATACATTTTGTGAAAAATCAAACAAATGGTAAAATATTCACAATAAATCAGAGGTTTAATGCAAAATCAAAAAATTGCGTATATATAATTATTTGTTCTAAATGTGGAAAACAATATGTTGGTGAAACAAAAAAATACATTGGCAACGAGAATCTGGCAACATAAATATAATATTATACACAATAAAGAAACAGAGACAGAATTGGTGGAACATTTTATTCATCATAATTGGAATTCATTAAAAATTTCAGGACTTCAAAGTAATATCTTTTGGAGGGACATAGAAAGAAAAAAGTGGGAAAGACGTTTGATAGTTTGGTTAAACACAAACCCTAACCCTTTTTTCTCCCTATTATCTAATCCCTACTTTCCCCATTTCGTGACCTTAAAACTTTTTCTAACCTTGACCCTTCACCTTTTCCTAACCCTAACCTTTCCCCTTTAACCCTTAATCTTTCTCTAACTTTAACCTTTCTTCCTACTTTTTATTTAATCTTTTTATTTTATATAAAAATTCCCTTCTCACCCACCGCGGGTGGTTCTTATCCTCTGAGCTCGGGTCCTCTACCAGAGGCCTGGGAGCTTGAGGGTCCTATATTTTAATTATTTTAGTTTTTTTAGTTTTTATATTTTATTTTTCTGTTTCCAATTTGTTTCTTTAAAAAACAATCTACAAAAAAATACATATTGACCTATTAATATTGATAACCTGAACTAAAAATAAAATTATTGTTTAAGAAATAAAGCCACCTGCAGAGAAAAACATAAAAATAAATATTGATATTTCATAATTAAAAAATCAAACTAAAACTTCAAATTATTGAATAAGAAATAAAGCAAACAGTGACACACACAAAAATAACGACGTGGCCAGACGATACCTGGCAGGTGGTGTGCTATGGACGGAGAAGGAGAGAGCGTCCTCCTGGGTCGTACCACAAGTGGGATGAGGGAATGTGGAGGAGGAAGGAGAAAGCACCTCCTGCCTTCTATAGGGGGCAGGCAAGAACCCTCGGTCCTAACCAGCCTGTTCCTCCTCCTCCACGTTCCGCCAACTCTTTCAGACCTGATACCAGAACATATGCATCGGTGGTTCGGGGTAATACTACCAACCAATCCGTTTGGGTCTTTTCCTAGACAAGAAACAGAACCAACCATCAGTTTGGGTCTTTTCCCAGGCAGGACAACAGAGGATATTCTGGTAAGAGCAAAACTTCAACCAATGCAACCTTACCAGAAACCGGTGGACCAAAAATTTGGTCAGACGATTCGTAAGTTACAAGAGTGTCCATCATCTGCAGAGTGTGGCACCGATTCCTGGAAAAGAAGAGCCAATAATGATCGCACGAATGGTGGATACATTGTCTTCTATGATAAGACCAGCTTTTCCTACAGAATATACTATGGGAATGATCCTGGGTAATGCGAAAAACTGGGGTTATACAACCTTAATGACATTGGAAGACCACTACACAACGATTGTGAAGAACATCATCGCAGACCTGAAGGAGGATCTTCCAGCAGATTGGAAAGCAGCATTTGCGGTGGCTACAAGATGGGCTAGGAAAAATCTTCCTCGCATAAGCCAGGATTCTATTGACTATGCGGAGGCCTTGGTCACATCACGAGAATACCAGGGGTTACGTGAAACAGTTTCTTTGGAAGAGCAAGACATTGAGGTTACACGAACACCAGAACAAAGGAGTGGAGAGAGCACAGAGACGGCAGTACAAACAGAAAACATACGAGAGAGAGAGAGAGTACAGAGAGAAAACATAGGAGGGAGACAAACGGTGGAAGAACAGAGAGGAACGAGTGTACGCCACACAGTGATGGTGGAGGCCATCCCAGAGAGAGCCCGATCTAGGACCTCAGTGGCTACAATGACGGATGATGAAACAGGGATCATCCAGGGGTGGAAACCCAGATAGGAGGGAGTCCAAATGGGAATCCAGGGGAGCAACTCCCTAGGGAGCAAAGACAAAGATCTCGAGTTGTGGTACACAACCCGTGTACTGACTAGAGGATGATCCTCTTCTTGATATTGAGGAGGTGCAACCATCTCAACCATCTGAACCGCAGGAAGAGAGAGGTTTTTTTTCCCGGATATGTTTTGATTTAAACGTGTCGGAGACACAGCAGGGAGAGACATCTCCTCCCTCTCCAGTTGATGGTTATGAAGATGATGATTCATCAGAAGGGGAGAGTGAAGAAGAAATGAGAGTCTCACCAACAACACCTGATCATGATGGAGAAGGTGTTTCAGATCAGATGCCTTCCTCCCAACAGAGAGAGATGTTTAGTGTAAACAAACACAAACATACAGATCATAAAATGACAGAATGGGGTTTGGAAGTGACAAAAAAGTGGTTGATTATAGGGGATTCAAACATTGCAAGAATGCCAGATCATTCAGTAAAGGATCTGCAAATGGAAAGTTATCCAGGGGCGAATTTCCGCCATGCAAAAGCGATCTTGGAGAAAACAAGAATAAGGAGTGTTGAAAAAGTAATCCTTTCTTTTGGAATAAATAGCAGGGATCAACGGGTGAAGGAAACAGCGGTAAAACAAATGCAGGCAGCGGTTAGAACTGCAAAAGCTGTCTTTCCATTCGCTGAGCTCTGGATTCCGCTTATCAACTTTTCGTCGGAGTTGCCAGTGAAGCAACAAGGGACTTTACAGATCTTAAATGGTCATATAACAAGGAATATGCTGTTCATACCGCTCTTGGATAGACAGAAATTTAAAACTGAAACGGACAATATTCATTGGACGAAAGAAACCGCAACAGAAATGCTAAAGCATAGGGGAAGGGTTTTAAACTGTGCAGCCCTGAGAACCTGGGACAGATGGGGAATGGGGTAATTGAACCCCTTTCTTTTGAAAATGTTATGGTTTTGGCCAAAAATTTCACACCAACCGTACCCCAAATGCAACTTTTAAATCGTGGATTAACCTTTGTTCCCACAAGAAGGAAAGAAAAAGATTTTAAAACTGAACTGGAATTGGATATTCAAAATTATCATTGTAAAATAAAATTGGCTTTTTATTATAAAAGTACAGATTTGGGAGAAAAAAACACCATAATCATAAAGCCCGCGGATAAAGGAAGTGTTGCAGTTATCTTAAGTAGGAAAAAATATATTCAGGAAGTATATAGACAACTAAATGATAAAACATATTATAAAAAAACTTGAGAAACCAATATATTTAGAAACAATTCCATTAATACATGATATTTTAGAAAAAATACATAAGGATAAATTCATTAATGCTAAGCAAAAGACTACACTAAAAGGAGATAGAACACCAAGAGCAAGACGTTTTTATATTTTGCCAAAGATTCATAAGAATCCACAGACATAGACAATACCGAACGAATTACCACCGGGACGCCCAATAGTATCAGATTGTGGGAGTGAGTCATATCAAACGGCAGCATTCATCGATTATTATTTGAATCCTTTGTCCACAAAACACCCTTCATATATTAAAGACATATCATTTATTAATTTAATTAAAAATCTTAAAATTCCACAAAATTCATTTTTATTCACAATGGATATTGAGAGCTTATATACGAATATAGATATTGAGGCAGGAATAAATTCTGTTGAAAACATTTTGAAAAAATACCCAGATGCAAATAGACCGGATAAGGCTATTTTAGAATTATTAGAAATAAATTTAAAAGGGAATGATTTCGAATTCAATGGGGAATTTTATTTGCAGATTAAGGGGACTGCTATGGGTATGCAAGCCCGTCGAAACGTCGCACGTTTATTAATCTGTTTTGTATAAAAATAAAAAATTCTTTTTTGCATCTTTATTTTTTATTCCCTTTTTTTCATTTTTTGTTTTTTCTAAAAAATAAACACAAAAAAATATTTAAAAAATTACAAAATCATACAAAAAATTAAAAAACACCTACAAAACATAAAAAATATATACATATATTGACCTATACATATTTATACCCTAAACTAAACATAAAATTATTGATTAAGTAATAAAGCCACCTGCAGAAAATAAAATAAAAATATATATTGATATTGCATTATTATGGAACAGGCTCTGCTTCTCTGGAGAGGTCAAAGGTCCTCCGCATGGCTGCCAGCTGATTGACATTCAGGTGCAGCGCGTAGAACCGGTCCGCCGTCCTGGTGTCATGGCACATCAAATGGGACATCTGCCTTCTGACCTCAGCGCACTGCGTATTCCTGGCCTTCGGTGCAGAAAGACAGAGAGAGAGACAGGTAGGTTTTGGGTACAGTGGCTGGGGGCAAAAAAGCCCAAAAAGAAAAGGACTCATGGTGCTAGGTCAACCTACCATGGTGGCCACAGCCGCTCATATGTCCGTCAACGAGGGGCTCCCGGCAAGCGCATGGCCGCCCAGGCGTCCCTGGCAAATGCGGTGAACTTGTTGAACACCAGGTCGCAAGCTGGGCGCAGCTGGCGACGTATGGCGATCCAGCTCCTTAGCCAACCGTATTCAAGGCGCCAAAACAGCTGGGCATTGCCAAATGCCCTGGCCGTTTTGTGGTGTTTCACTCACGGAGGGAGAGACAAGGAGAACGAAAGTCAGGTAAAACAGAAGAATGGATGGATGGATGAATAGCACCAGCCTTTCATCCACCTACGGAGGTTATGGAGACACTTACGTTGGACGACATAACCCGGAGAACCGGGCCTGGATCCCGACTCTGCCTCCTGGACCTCATGGACCCTCATGTTCCGCACTACGCCTGGTTGATTGCCGTAGAGCGTAGTGACGCACAGAGCCATGAAGCCAAAGAGCAGGTGCCGCAGGGTGGTGTCATGCCTCCTCTGCGACAACTGCTCCAAGAGCTCCGGGGATCCAGGTCCTGAGCGCGCGAGGCACCTTGGGCGGAGAAGCAGCGGCATTACTGTGCGTTGCTCTTTTCGTGTTTTTGACCTGGATCTGACGGAGCACCACAGGAGTTGAGATCTGGCTTCTGGCGGACTTCAGGGCTCGTATTACGGACACAAGCCCCTGCTTGCTGACCCTGGAGCCCGTCGGCGGCGTTTCCTGGAAGTAGGTGAGGAACTGTCCAGTGTTCACGTTGACGGTCGTTATCTGGCTTCCCTGCTTCAGGAGTTCGCAGGGCCAACTGAGGACACTGTCGGCGTCGTCCAAGAACCTCCAGGACCCCAGATTGGTCTTCCCCTCGGCCATGCGGTTCAGGAAGAGGGTAAGTCGTCCCATTTTGGATTTCACATTTTCAATGTGCTTGCGGGAGGGTACGGCTCCCACTAAATGCCTTTTGTAACCCTCCAGATGTCGGACAACGGTTTCAGGAAAGTCAATGGGACTATGCACCGGTTCAGCAGTGGTGGAGGTGGGACTCTGTCCTACGGACCCATCCCGGATGACCTCCTGCGGGATCTCCGGCTCCGTCTCCGGCTCTGGGGGCGCAGGTTCGGGCCCGAACTCCGGCAGGGGGGGGGGCGCGGAGATGGCGGTGGAGGAGACGCCCTGGCTGGTGAAGGTGGCGGAGCACCGTCATCCTCCTCCTGGTCGTCCTCCTCTTCCTCCACCACCATTGGCCCGCAGCCCAACCGGCGGCGTGCTGCGGCCTTCCTCCAGATCTAGCTTGGTTGCGAGCGGTGGGTGGGGTCTCGACCACCTGAGCTCCCTCACCTTCTCCAGTGTCCTCTGCCACTGGAGGCCGGTCAGAAGCCGCCTCTTCCGCCGCGGACCCAGGTCCCTATGGGCGTCCTGGAGGTGCTGCGCGATGCGCCAGCCTCCATAAACGCAGCCCTTCACCGGGCACGCATGCCCCGAACGTTTACCTGTCCGCGGGCGCACGCCAGCAGGATCCGACGCTCCATGCAGTGCCTAACTCCGTGGGTGGTGTCCAGATGGTCCCGAGGACACCAAGATCTGCTGGAGCACACTGGACACCGGTTTTTGTACTTGGATGCAGTCATCCTCCTCGTCAATGTCACAAAGTAAGCAGGCAGGGAAGCGCCTCTGCTTAAGAGCTCTGCAGGCAGCCAGGAGCTCACGTGACTCAATCAAGCAGGATGCAGTGCACCTGGCGCTAATCGGCCCGAAGATCCGGCCCGGATTTTCGGACGGATTCAGGTTAGGTTAGGAAACCCTAACAATTTGTTTGCAGCAGGAAGGGAGAGAGCTGAATCTGCTGTTAAGTGCCTGAAGAAGACGAAAGAATGTCGAAACGTCGCACATTCAGCACACTTATTAATTGGTTTTCTATAAAAATAAATAAAAAATTTTTTATTTTATTTTTATATTTTGATTTAATTTTTCCATTTCATTTTTTGTTTCTTCTAAAAAATAAAAATAAATATATAAAAACATTTAAAAAATCACACACACAAAAAAAAATACCTAAAAAAAAACACAAAAAATATATTGACCTATAAATATTTATAACCTCAACTAAACAGAATTTTAAAAAAAAAAAAACATAAAAATAGATATATATTGATATTTCATAATTAAAAAATCAAACTAAAACTTAAAATTATTGAATAAGAAATAAAGCAAACAGTGACACACAAAAAAATAACGATGTGGCCAGACGATACCTGGCACGTGGTATGCTATGGACGGAGACGGAGAGAGCGTCCTCCTGGGTCGTACCACAAGTGGGATGAGGGAACGTGGAGGAGGAAGGAGAAAGCACCTCCTGCCTTCTTCAGAGGGCACCTAACCTTTCACTCTTTCTTTCCTAACCCTGACCTTTGACCTTTCCCAAGCCCTAACCCTTTCCTAGCCCTGACCTTTGACCTTTCCCTACCCCTAACGTTGTCCCCACTAATCTCTTTCTGACTTTAGCCGTTCTTACTGGTTTTTTTATATATTTTTTTGCATTTTTTTTTATTATTTTTTAAAAAATTTTTAATTATTTTTTTATTTTTTATCTCTTCTTTTTCTGTTTGAAATTTGTTTATTTAGTAAAAATAAAAAACATTTCCAGTAAAAAATTGAAAAACATAAGGAAAAAAAAAAAGACAAAGACGACGAAGAAGAACATAGGGGGAGGAGCCTCGAAAGGGGAGGTTATAAATAGAAGTGAGTCCTCTTCCCCCTCATTTGTTTTGAGAGATTGTGCAGCAGAAAGGAAGAGACCTGAATCTTGTGCCCAGTGCCTGAAGAAGACACAAGTCTGTCGAAACGTCGACAGTTTTTTTTTTTTTATTTTTTATTTTATTTCATTTTTTTACTTTTTCTAAAAAATAAAAAACACAATTTTTTTTTTTTAAAAGCTACAAAATCATACAAAAAAAAATTGAAAAAGCATCTACAAAACATAAAAAAATATACATATATTGACCTATAAATATTTATACCACCAACTAATTATAAAATTATTGATTAAGGAATAAAGCAACCGGCAGAAAATAAAATAAAAATGTATATTGATATTACATAATTATACAACAAACTAAAATTACAATTATTGATTAAGGAATAAAGCAACCGGTGGAACACAAGATAACGATGTGGCCAGAGGAGAGCTGGCAGGTGGTACGGTATGGGAGGAGACGCAGAGAGCGACTCCCTGCCTCGTACCACAAGTGGGATGATGGGACATGGAGGAGGAAGGAGAGAGCACCTCCTGTCTTCCACAGAGGGCAGGCTCAAACTTTCTGTCCTAACCCTAACGGGCATTGCTTAAAAGATAATGACACAATGCAAAAGTAGCAAAACAAATGTATTTTTTGCTTTCATTGTAGGCTGTTTTACCAAAAACTGAATGGTAAAAGTCTTACGTCTGGTGTTTTGGCCTCGACTATACCTTTTCATGAAAGATAATTTTGTTTACAGAGACTCCATCATTTATCTTATGCGTTTTTTTTGTTTATTTATCTTGCATTTTTAAACCATCTTCCAGGTCCAGTGTTTAAATATTCATTGGAATTTAAGTTTCATTGATCTTTGAGAACGTGTTCTGGCATTTTTACACCTTTATTGCGACTACCGGATCGAAAACAGTCTCAAAGCAACAATGCTGTCGTTCATCGCAATACGTTTGTCGTCTAGCAAAATTTGTTATCGCGTCATGGTCGAGGTTCATGGTCGTTTACTATATATTAACATTCGTCATCGTTGCGCTCAAGCCCTGCAGGCTTCCTGGGAATGTAAGGAACTATTTGAATCTGGAGATTTGATGCCTGGAATCAGAAAACATGCGGCGAAGTGAGTCACTGTTTCCACCTGGGTTAGCTGGAGTTAAAAAAAAGAAAGTATGTCTTTCTGATCGACACAAAATCTGATTGAATGGGATTAATAGTTGATAGAGAAACTTTTGGTAGAAATGGAGAATACGCTGAACACAAACTCTTTACATTTATTGGACATTTATTTTTATTGATAAAATTGAAGCAATATACAAGGACATCTAGCTTCATATGATGTTTGAGAGCATTGATACATCAAACTAAGTCCTAAAAGCAAAACATTTTTTATTACAAATAACTTACAATATGTTTTACTTTTCAAATACTTCATGACTTTCTGTCGTCTACAGCAGCTTCTCTATTGTCATCAACAGTCCAACACTCTGTCGCGGTTGCGTTGCTCTCCTCCAGGCCAGCAGGTCTTATCAACACTTTCATGTTGAACTCGGGTGGCGGCTGAAACGTGTCCTTCCTCTCCCTCACCTGAACATCAACTCCGTACCGTTTAATGGCTACATTTTCTCCAGAGGAGTTTAGGTGAATCTCATGGTCAGTGTTCACTCTTCATCGCTGGATGTTTCGTCCCACAAGCCGGAGCTGCCTCCTCTTTGGCGGGAGGTCTTGTCATCGTCCGTTTTGTTGCAGACTTTGCAGATCCTCAGCGGTTTGTTGGGGTGGATGTGTTGGATGAGGGCCCGGCCCTTGGAGCACGTGTGCACACCACGAGCCGCACTTTCTGCAGTGATGTCGCCGGTTGATGCCAGTGAACACGGCCAGGCAGCGCATGCACCTCTGAGCGGCTCGGTCAGGGATCCAGGATCTGGCGTAGGTTGTCTTTGTTTGGGGCCCCGGCTCCTGCAGTAGGGTCTCCTGGCAGGCCTCAATGTGCTGCATCCAGGCTTTCTTCTCCTCGTCGGAGGAGGCCGCCACGTGGAAGGACTTACGAGGCGTGCAGATCAGCCACTGGTGCTTCACATCGTCAAAGTCCTCCATGTCGTCCAGCTTGACGTCCTCTGAAATGACCCAATGATCATTAACTCAGTTCAGCTGCTGTCTAATTTTACTCTTGAATTGATGTGAGTGACTTACTTAACGGGACGATCTTGGGGTTCTTGTACCAGCGGTTGGTCATGATGATGCTGCTGTACACCAGGATGTCGTTGAAGAGGAAGAACATTTTCTGCTCCCACTTCTTGCGGCCCTGCTTCATCAGGGGCCCCTCTCCTGTCAGAAATCGACCTGGTGTGAAAAGCCGCGGCGCCGAAGGACCGAAGGACTTCTCAATGTCCTTGATCCTTTGGTGGTTCTGATATTCAGAAAGCATAAACTTCATAATGTTGATGTTTTTTCTGTTGCAGCAGCAGCAGCAAGAGTAGTTTGGTTGTTGAGTGGCCACCAGGCAAAGAGGAGCCTTATATTTCCTTCCTGGTGATGTCAGGGGAATTTTTGCAGGTGGAGCCAATGGAAAAGGAAGTTATGCAGCAACAAAAACCACAGAAAGCTCTGATGTTTTAACTCATTGATGGTTGAAGCTTATAGTCAGTGAAAATCTCAATGCGATTATCAAACTGCATGTCTGGATGAAGAAAATCATTGCAGAACCGACGTTTGAATTTTAACACCAAGCAAGGCTCAACTGAAGCTTTGATAAGTCGGATCGTTAATGCAGGAGTTGCATGTGCTTTTTGTATATTCCAACAACTCACTGATGGGTAAAGAAGAAGAAACAAAAATAAAATAAAATAAAAAAAATCAATCTTTGCCTCTTTCATAGCAGGTTCTCTTCCTGGTTGACTCAACTGATGACTAAATCGTACATTATTTGATAAACAAATCAAATAAACTTTTGCTCTGTTTTTTAGTCTTCAGGATGTTATGATGTTTACGACACCTTAATAGAAGAGCTATTAGGGTTAGGGCTATAAAGGGTTATGTTTCAACCCTAATGGTTTATAAATAAATGACTGATTACGTGACTTCTGAAGGTTATTGGTTGCATCAGGATTTTATTCAATGGCAGCAGAGTGGTGAATATGTCGCCATTAAGGCCAAAAAACCCCCAAACCCTTAACAACAAGAGAGCAAACAACAAAACCCAAAGAATAGATGTGACACGAGAAGAAACCTGTGTGATAAAATTACATGACAAACAACTTATACCTTCTCTATCTCCTCCACCAGCCACGTCAACTAAGTTCCCAGCAATCTATGTTTCATGGCTTCCAGAGAGAAGCTAAACTAATGGAATGAAAAACACACATCGACAAATCAGAATACAATAGAAAAGAAATGGCTTTTATTCGGCAACAGCAGCAAAAGTGGCGATCAACCGAAGGCCGTCGATTCACAAAAATGTCAGCATGAGCACCTGGACATAATAAGGAACGCGCGACTCGAGTCGGTTAAATTGGCCCCCAACAATGAGCGACGCTGAGCAAAACAACAGACTATTTGGAATATGTGACCATAAAAACGGGGCAGCGGCAAAGATGTGCAGCACAAACGTCACTAGAAGCAAGTGAAAACTTGAGTTTGCAGGGAAGAGAGAGAGTCGTGAAGGATCTGTGTTTGTGAAGTCATGCAAAACAAAAGCAGAAAAAGAAAAGAAAATCAAATCTAAATATTTCCCTCTGTCCAACAAATCAACGTTATTTTGTCAAAGGATTTGAAGTAACGGTACGATTTTACTTTCCCTGCACCATTATGCACGAATTTATTGCATAAAGTTCCAGTAAAATGGATCGAAGTTTGTATCTGTAACCAAATGTGAACCACTTGGAGCTTTTACTGGGTTACAAAGTTACGTCACGCTGCTTCAAGTTGCTTTGATTGACTCAGATACCATCACCTTGTACAGCCTCCTGCATCCGATCCGGACGATTTACTTAAATCTACCAATCAGTCAGACACATGAAACAGGAATCACTTTAGGAGCATCCCGAAGGTGCTTCTGTCCCTCTTTGATAAAAGTATTTTTTATAAATCACTGATGATTCTGAGCAAAACACAGAGGACGTTCACTTAAAGCATCCATTGCTATTTACTAAAATACTTAATCGAATTTAGAAATCAGTCAAGTCAGGTTTGCCGCTAAAAGTCTTTTTTTTTTTTTTGTCGTCGTCTAATTTAGGAATTTAGGAATGAGTAAAAAAAATAAATAAAAAATAGAGAAATCAATTGGATGAAGCTGTTGCCTGGGCTGCCTCTGTTTGTGTTTGGCTCTGACTCATTAGCTATGAATACAGTCCTGGGAACTTCCATTGTGCCCTTGTTGCCACTATCTCTGCAAGAGGAGGAGAAGTAAACAAAATATGAACAAAACAAAGGTAGTTTTTTTTTTTTTTTTTTTGCTTTGTGCAACGCGGCCGCCGGGCCTTTCGCTGCATGTCTTCCACCCTCTTTCCTGTCACAAAGAGAATAAATGAATTACCGTTCGTCACAGAACAAAAACTGGTCTGACTCGATGGTCGACCAACATCTGTCAGTGAATAAACGAGCGACAGCCGCGCAGCTGATGCTCGATCCTAGAAGCTAAGGGTTGTAGCTCGGTGTTTCTCGGCTCTCCTCTGCAACTTTGTGCAAAAGCAAGTGAAGACGCCGAGGGCCGAGCGATGGTTTCGCGACGCGGCCTGTGAAAAGTAGATGTGAAGGTCGGAGGTCACGCACGTGACCTTTCAAATGCCTGAATGTTGTTTCACCTGCAGACGTATGATGCATGGACAAATATAGACGAGTCCTGCTGCCTGACGGGAGAAACAATGAACATAAACTCCTAATAAAAGCAGAGAGGTAAGATGTATAGGCACTTTACGCACAAACAGGCTACATGCAGTCAATGACTTTTTCGTTCAGTTGAAATCTGTTCAGTTCTGTGCGATTGAGTCATTCAAGCTCATATTTCATGAGTGTCACAATGTCAACTGAACTTCTCTTGAAACCTCTTGAATGGTTGAACTTTAGACATCACTTGTATTTTCTAAAAGACGTTTGTTACCGGAAAACCGCAGGAAACCAGTTATTGAGCCAAGTCTCAGTGTTGCATAAGATTCCCAGCCTGCCAACCAGGAAATAGTTAATCTGTCAAACTCGTGTCTCTGGTATCTGTGTCAGTCAACCAGCTGCCACATCAAAAGGAAATTATATCATCCTGCTTGTTGTCACAAAAACATCTTTTAGGGCCTTTGCATGCCAGGAAGTCGCTGTTGCTCGGTAACAACAATCACTGCATGGATTGCACGAGGTAATAAAGAGTGAAAAAGTACAGCGGACAAACTAAGACTGACTGAGGAACCCCTATTCGCATATTTCTGACTTTGAGTTGCTTAAATATGTGGCAGCAACGCTGAGAGTTTCACTGTGTGGGAACGAGCTGGGAGAGGTGAGGACTTCTCCCTCGGCCTCGGCTAATTTTCGCGGCGTCTCTAAAGCCGGAGCCGTTTGCTTCCCCTCTGCCACTCCCAAAGAAAACCGAGACGTCGGCAGCTGCCAGCTTCTGCTGCGTCTCAGCGGATATGCAGAGTTTATGACAGACTTGCCTGTTTCCACATGATTCAAATTTGGAGAATCAAACCAGCATCTGGTGCCTTGCCTCAAACAAAGTTGTTGATGCACATTGAGAAGGATTGATAGATAGTTGGGCCTTGGACACAACTAACTTGAGTTTAACTAAGCAAAGGGGTTCAGACTCCTT
Organism: Poeciliopsis turneri; assembly: GCA_922788865.1. Classification (NCBI taxonomy): domain Eukaryota; kingdom Metazoa; phylum Chordata; class Actinopteri; order Cyprinodontiformes; family Poeciliidae; genus Poeciliopsis; species Poeciliopsis turneri. The sequence continues at coordinate 90,374 of CAKLNU010000616.1, forward strand.
TTAGATCATCACTGAGTGGCAACAAGTGATCACTTTCTAGTGAAGGCAAGAGCATTTCCACGTGTGCATTGTGAAGGGAACTCAAGTGACTGGGACTGAAACCACTATAATCACTGGAGGCTAACTGGAGAAAAGGACAATTTGGGCTATAATGGCATCATGTTATAGAGTCTGCCAGGCTTGAAGGACTCAATGAAAGACACCTGAATACATCTGGGGCCCATTATCCCGTCCCTGTACGTCCTGACTGATGTACTGGGCCTCAGTGTGGTTTTGTGGATTGCTTTTGCACTTACAGAGCTTTTCTTTTGTCTTTTTCTTTAGTTTCCGTAAAATGGTTTAAAATAAATGTCTAGATTTAAAGAACGCACGCATGCAATGAATTTAAAACCTCTGCATTAATCTGCACCTAATGCAGACTAATCATGTTACCCATTTTGACCGAAAAGCCTCTCCTCTCCTGCTGAGGCGCGTCGCACGGTCTGGCGCTGCGTTCAGCGACTCTAACCTCAACTTGGATGAATCGAAACCAGCATGTGATCTACTAATTACGACGACAAATTATCCTTCCTCTTCATGATTTTTTAAAAATTACTGTCTGAAACAAAACGGCTTCTTTCAAGCCGTCTTGAATGTGAACCCCTGGAAAACTCAAATGTTTGGTTTGAGGCAATCAAACATTTTCTGAAGCATTTTTTTTACATTTCAAGATGACAAAATCACTACGATCGCCTCTAGCGAGTGATTAATATCATTGTGATTAAATGCTCTGATCGGTTGTTGGCATTAATCCCCGCCTCTCGCCCAGGATGGATGGACAGATCTCTTGAACAATGGGGACACCTAGTGGCCCAAATGTGTAAAGACGAGTGTGATGGACTTCCATAAAGCAACTCAAACCAGTTCAGTTTAGTTTAAAGAACCTTTTTTTATTATTACTATTATTATTATTATTATCACACTAATCTACAGGCAGAAAGCAGTTCAATCTTTGCAAGCTTATTCAATTATCACACATTTAGCACCATTGAGTCCAGCTGCATGGAGAAGACACAGAAAAAAAAGAAGAAAGAAAACAGCTTAAACATGAGATGTGGATGGTTTGGCTGATCGTTGCTCCTAATAGGGGATTGGTCCGTAGTAGGCAGTGTAGGCGGCGATGATCCCGTCGGTGTCCATCATGTGTTCACAAGCCATGTTGGCCTCACACACTTCCCTCAGGCTGCGGAGAACGGGAGAGAAGGCAGAGAGTCTGACACCGACCTGACACAAAGCTGCACAAAAGCGTGAAAAAGCCACGGCGCGGCGTTTTGCCGGGCGACGGCACGGCGGAGCAGAGGTACCTCTCCAGCTGAGCCAGGGTCAGCTCTCCCGCAGCTCTCTTCTGCCTCACCACGGCCGAGGCCTCGTCCTTCTCCACAAAAAGGCCTGCGGGACACACGTCGAAGGTTTTGCTGCGTTAACGCTGCGTGACAGATTCCGAAAAACGTACCTTGGTTTGTTTTTTTTTCCAGGTTACAACCACAGCCTGCAATGTACTTTGTTGGGATTTCACATGGAGTGAAAAACGGCACAAGATTGTGAACAGAGAGGTAAACGTGCGTTTTGTTTTCGCACATTTCCAAATGAAAATATGTGAAAGTGAGAAAAGCGTGCAATCTGCTGACCCAACTAACAGTCATGTTTCTGACATGACCCTAACCATAACCCACACAGCTCTATTAAAGATGACAGACACAATGAGTGCAACATATTTTTGGCCTAGTCAAAGTCCAGACAGCTGATAATGTTTGAAGAAAGTCTCGAAGAAAAAAAAAAAAAGACATTTAGAGATTCGATTCAGTTTGGGCAACTTTAGAAACAAGAACCATCAAAATCCCATTGAAATAAAGAGAACAGAAGGAAACAGTTTGAAGTCGCAGCCTGAACGTAGAAAAACATTCGAGGGGCCTGAACGCTTTTGTAAAATGAGAAAAGCAACCTGCCCAAACCGAGGAGGCACGTCGACTTACTCTAATTTCATATTTTCATGTTCAAGTAAAATCCGTTTTATCTCAACGACATAAAAACTTGAGCAGCAGCAGCAGCAGGAATGAACTCACTGTTTCTGAGACGCTGCATGTAAACGATGTAACTGCAGCAGAACCTGACGCCGCTACTCTGGACACGTTCAAGGCAAAGTATTTTAGTTTGGTTTCTACGGCAACCACCTCGGTAAACTTGACACAAAACAAAACTGAGAGACTTTTCAGGAAGATATAGGCTAATATTTAGTTCCTAAATGTTGATGGAAAAACTACCAGCTTTATAATCACTTCACTTATAAAAAAGACTTTTTTTTTTTTGTTTCTGTGTTTCTTTGCAATTCAGGCTTTTAGGCTCGACGATAAACTTTATACCATAGAGAGCTTAGTTTGACTAAATACTTAAATAAATCGCCCAATCACTAAATCAGTCAAATGACAAACATATTGAACGTTTTGATTGTTTGACGTGGATCATAACCATTTCAGATTTCATACCTTCCTCCAGAGCCGGAGCATCTGCAGCAGGCTGGGGGTCAGGGGCAGCACCTGGGGAAAAACAGGAGAAGAAGAAATAATAATTAGAGATAATTATTAGTGATGTGTCTCGTTTCTTATTATATAAACTGACCTGAAGTCATATAGACCGCCAGGGAGCAGAGAACCAGAACGACGAAGGTTTTCATCTTCAGCTTCTTTCCGTCAATCTGCAGTTTCAGGTCTAAGTCAGCTCTCTTCCTCCGTCTGTCCGTCTGTCTGTTCTCTTTCTTCCCAAAAATCCTTATACTTAAAGTCAGTTTATAGACGCGTCCCTCGCCGTGATTGGTTGGGGGAACGTGGATCACACACACACACACACACACACACACACACACACACACACACACACACGCCCAAACGCCGATGGAAAAGATGTGCAGCTTTCCCAGGAGGAGAAACAAAAAGGATGGATTTTTATGTGGCCTTTATGTGGCAAACGGCAAATACCAGAGCAGCACGGGCCAGAAGACCAGAGAGTACCTCGAACAAAAACACGCTCAAAATAAAAACGGAGCTGCTGCAGACAATGACTGGACTCCTCACAGCAACAGCAGGTGCAGGGCTTCCTGAAGCCTCTGGGAAACTTGGGGTGAATATGTGAGAGATATGAAACGTCCCCATTCCATTCATTTTATATTTTACTGTTAGCTATTAGAGTCGAGATGTACGTTACAATAGATGCTTTTCCCACACGTTCATGTTTGCTGTGGTAGAATGGAAGAGACTGTCTGACCTCACATGACCTTCAAACAACACACTGATTTCCAAGAGGCAAACGGACTTGTGGTCCATTTTGGCCCTTGGAAAAAAAAAAACAAATGACACGCTGGACGTCTGACCCACATTTGGCCAAACTGTGAGTGACTCAAGACGTCCACATTTGTCAGGGCCCTCATTCCATGCGGTGTGCAGATGTCCGTCCGGTACTGGATGCGGCCCAAAACGAGGACTGCGTCGTTGCCGAGCCGCTTGCCGGTTCATCAGATCCTCTGTTTTTGTGTTTCATGGCTGCATGCTGCTACTTTCTGCATCTCTTGGTTTTGTCACCTGCATGACAGACGCAGCTGGAGAAACCAGACCAGTTCTTATTATTCCTGCTCTGAGTTTCACAGCTTTGCTGCTCGCGAACGAGACAGAAGTGGGAACCAGACTGCAGACACCACAGCGCTGCTGCTGCTGCTGCTGCTGCTGCTGCTGCTGCTGCTGCTGCTGCTGCTGCTCGGAGTTTCGGACTCTGAGTGTAACATAGTTAATATTGTATAGAATTCCACTTGTCATTACTTCCAAGTTTGGTTCGGTGGTAATGGGTGAAACAGCACCCCCTCCTGGTGGTTGGCAACATTAAATATAGTGAACCCGGACATCTCGTTGCCAGTTCACGAGAGATGGGCGCGACGGTGCTGTACCGCCTGTAACGAACCTGGTCCCTGATTATTTTATATTCTGTTTCACACAGATAAACTACATTTTTATCTCATCCTGTGTCCTGGTCCGGTGTTCACACAACGCAGAGCTGATGAAAGGCCATTATAATTAAAAGAGGTTACATGAGCGACGGGGATTTGTTGTCGGATTTCACTGAACCTTTTTAAAACATGTGCGGCGGCTGGCACCCCGGCGCGGCCCGCAGCCGTCCAGCCGCCGCAAGGCTTTTTAAGGCTCGGGCCGCTCAGGCCAGATGGCAGCAGGAACCAGGCATTACAGTCTGAAGACGGCAAAAACCTGCCGACTCTTAATGATGCGACGCGGTTTTAATCTGAGGACGCTCGGGTTTTATTGCAAACCCGCGGCGCAAAGAGAACACGACCTTTATGAGCCTTTTGGTTCGAGGAGTTATAGGAGGGATTAAATTTGGAAGCGATATTTATACCGAACTCAAACGGGGGGGGGGGCACGTTTTGAAAACTCTCAAACTGGCTGCGTTTGTGAATGTCGTCATCAAAACTGCAGGTTCATTCCAGATCTGTATTTCTCTGAGAGTTTTGAACGCCTCAGATCAGCCTCCTTCATTTCCTTCTCGTCCTTCATCTTTGTTCGGTAAACGTCGCGGGTCCTGACAGACAGCGAGGGCTGTAATTTCTCTGTCTGTGTTTTTTTTTTTTTGCTCTCGGGTTTCTGACCTCCAAACATCTTCCACTGGGCCTATTTGCAGCCACACGGCCACCAAACACCCAGTGAAACTGCCTTTCTGGGTTTCACTGGGTTTCACTGGGCGGCGCAGGCCCAAACTTTCTTCCCAGCATGCACCGGGGAAGACGGACGCGCTGATCCGTCCTCACGTACAGAAACCACAACTAATGTTCACAATGGAATCAAAGATGCTGGAACAAGTCTGGAGTTTCAGGTCATAAATGGTGACCTAAAACTTTAATTGTCCCGACTCCTTAGGGTTTTTTTTTTTTTTTTAGGATTAGAGGGTTTTTTTATGTGTACTTTACTTGTTCCACCAAAGTGCTAATTTTTACCTTAATTGACCATTTTAAAGGCAATAGAATAGCATGCTGCTGTGGGTAATTGAAGGTTTTCCACATTGTTTTCACTTCTCTGCTCTGCGAAACAATAAGATCACCAAACAGGAGGGCGGTTCAGATGCAGCAGACAGAATGTGCCGCCGTTTATCCGCAGCCTAGATTGTGTGGATTTTTCTGTCGCTCCAAATGATTCGTGGAAAACCGACCAGTTTGCAGAGCGTAGTTTCACATTCTCAAGAATACTGTTCTAAGAAACTGAAATGCCTACAGAGGGCTCCATGTGGGGCGCCTCAGGGCTCTGCTCTCGAGCCACTTTTATTCAATGTCCACTTGCTTCACCCTCGGTCGCAAAAACATCATGTTGTAATGTTTCCATGTCCCCAGATGACCACAGAGCCCTTCTGTCCCCCAAGTCTCTGTCTGTCAATAACTTAGTGGACTAGAATTTCCTCCGGCTCAAAAGCAGAAAAGAGAGAAATCCTGTTTATAGTCCAAAGAATACAATGATACCAGACAGAGCACACCAGACACATGGGTCTGATTATGGACTCGGAACCACATGCGGCCCAGGCTTGTTATTGTCTTTATAAAAAAAAAATAAAAAAAAAAGCCAGAATTTGGGATTTCCTGAAAAAACTGGATTCTTGCTGGAATTTTCAGACGATCGGGTTTGACTTTGAAAAAACAGACAAACAAACAAAAAAAAAAAAACACTTGCAATAAATAGCAAGTGACGCTTGTTTCTCATCAAATATTAACGTTTCGAAGCAATCGGTTTGAAATGATCACTGCATGGACTCGTCTCTGACTGAACATCAGACGGTGTTTGGGGCCCCCTGCTGGCCTCGAGCGGCTTTTCCCATCAGCCCTGCTGTCTGTCTTCCTAATAATGGCTTCCAACACAGGCTTGAAGAAATAAGTTTTATTTTTGTTTCTTTCAACAAAAACAAAAAAAAAAGAAAAAGACAGATAGACAGATAGATAGATAGATAGGTGGATAATATAACAGACATTTCATTCTGGCATTTCCAGCTCAAAAGTAAGACACTGAAACAAGATTACACGTGGAATCGGATTGTGAATATCTGTAAGTGTGAGAATAGGATTCAGGACTTCACACTGGACTCCTGTGTTATCCCGGGTTTCTCTCTCTTGGCAAAAACTGAGAAAAAGATACAAATTAGGCAAAACTTTAGCAGATGTGCAGTGAAGGGACAGGTGGTGACGAGGGCGCCGCCATGACACTCAACTTTTAGAACCGACGAGTCACAGACGATCTGTGGTGGTGCTGCTGCTGCTGTGGTGGATTTCGGCCTCCGAAGTATCTCTGGTAGGCGTGTTGGACGCCGACGCGGTAGGCGTAGGTGCGGCAGGGCGAGTAGTCCTCACAGGTCTCTGCACGGATCTCTGCCGGAGACTTCCTGTCCCGGGGGGAAGGATTTGGAAGAGAAGCACGACTCCCGTTCACTCACCAAACGATGTGTTTGCACTTTAACCTATCCGAGACAGAGCCGTGTTTGATTGGCCGTGCTTTACCTCGAGTAGTTCTGATTGTAGCGGCTTGCTCTGGGTGTGGTGCGTCTGTACCCATGGATGAAGGAGTTGGCTCGATGTGGAGGCACAAATACATCTGGAAAAACAAAACTTCCCTGAACAGCAGTCCTGCTACAAGCGCATAACCCGTGCAAGAAGAAAAGATTTTCGAGGCAGTGGCGGCTTTTGAAACGGGCCCTTTTGGGCAGCTGCCAAGAAAGGAAATAGCACAATATCAAACAGCAATATCAAACACATTTTTCACATGATTTGTTTTATTTTTTGTTCGTTTTGTTTGGAGCCCAGAGCACCATTCATCCAAGAGCCACCACTGCGATTAGTTAAAGGAAATCAGCTTTACCGCAGTCTGGGTTAGTACCGCATGCATGTTTTTCCAGGCACTGAGAATTCTTTTATTTTGTTTTTTTTGAAACATTTAATCACCTTCATAGGATTCATTGCTTTCACTAGAATCTAAGGGAAAAACATGAAGTTGGTTAATCACAAGTGCTGAACATAAACTGAGTTTGTGCGTTGAGTTTACGCTCCGTTTGGACGTCGGGGGCGATTTGTACCGTAGCAGACGCAGAGGGAGACCACAGCGCACAGGGCCAAGAACTGAAGGAGGCTCCTCATGTTGGCGGTGTTGGATCTTCCTTACTGCTGACACAGGAGAGAGGTCACGTCAGAAAGCAAGAGAAACCATGGAAACGATGGGTTTTGTCTTACTAAGACAGATGGGTGTTGAAAGTGGGATCACAATGGCAAAAACAACAGATTTCCGTCCAGGAGTGACCTAAATTTTCCAACTTGTACATATAAAATGTAAAAACGGATCATTTACACACCCGATGAATTGTAACTAATTAACAAACGGGTTTGTTGTGGACTCCTGTACACACAGCGAATAAGGACCACAAGTGGCTGAAATCCCCCAATACTTACATATTTTAATAGATAAAACACAAAATGTACCTTAACATGCATTGATACGCAGTGGAAACGCTCTTGGCATCACCACTGAATCCAGTATCTACAGTCTTCCTCATCTCCGCTCCAATCAGTGGCAAAGAAAATCAACGCCACTCCTGGATTGGCTGCTTTCCGAGAGCCGGCCAATAATGTGCCAAGTAGCATTTCACTGAAGTATTCTGGCTTTCGAACCTCCATATTCTCTTGAATATCTTTCTACGAAAAAAAATCCACAAATGGGTGAATTTTTTTAGTCACATTCTACAGAGAAATCTCCAAAATAGGCGATGCAGTGAATACTGAACTGTCAATAAGCAGGAGCCGTACATGGCCTCCTTTAGAACAAGTTCAAAGTTCAAACGACAAAATCTGTAAGACAATTAGCTTGAATTAGTAGCTGCAGTGAGAACGGCCTCTGAGGATACTGAGGATATCAAAGAGTCGAGGAACTTGACCCTGGAACATTGGTATGTTGGGTCTGATCTCATTCCTGGATCCAAGCTTTTCATTTCGACTGACAGCAACATCAGTAGCCAGCAGCTCTTCACCTCGGTTCCTCCTGGTTAAATCGTTCTAATCGTTCTGTGCACCACGTCTGACCCAATTACCGCTGGCGATGAGCACCAAACCCCACAGCGACCCTGCAAAGGTGAGCAGGTCTAGACAACGGATGGATTGATATTCCACCAACAGGCGGCCCTTATGCCCCCCAGTTACACTTATTTATTTGTCGGACCGCAAAGTTTATGGCATAATTTATGAGACATGTTGGCGTGGAATGTTTGCACGAAGGCAACACGAGGCTGTGTATACGTATTCGGCCCGAAGAGAAAGTCTGAACTAAACACAAGACCGGTTCCAGAAATGTGTTTCAGCTCCGGTTTGAAGGAAAGAGCCTTCAGAGAATAGCTGTGGCCGTGGAGCGCTGGGCAGCAGCCAACTCCTTAGAGTCCAAACTCATTTTGCTCAACAGAGTGGAACCATAAACTCTTCTTTATAGCAAGAACACCCACAGAGAAGACGTCGACATGCAAACAGACAATCCCGGGAACGAGAGATTCAACATAAAGCATTTAACACCTGTATAAATACTTCCACCAGAATGTGCAGAAAGGCGAACGTGGACTGCGTTTGCATGTCCAGACTGCTGACAAGGTTCTTCTGCTGGTGTGATTTGGAAGGGATTCTGTCTCTGCAGCCAGGCTTCTCTTGCCATCAATGGCTGCTTTCATTACATGTGAAACTCACACATCAAAGTGTGCACACACACACACACACACACACACACACACACACACACACACACACACACACACACAGACTGCACACAACTGCACACGCAGCATCCTGTGCAGAAGGCATTTTCGGTTCAAAGGTGCAGAAAGCTAAAGAGAAGTCTTCAACAACTGGAGATACAGAGTCGTGTGTGTGTGTGTGTGTGTGTGCGTGTGTGTGTGTGTGTGTGTTCACAAAGTTTTATGCTGTTCTGATTCTCAGGGAGGGTTTCCAGCGTTCCTGTGCTTATCTCACTGGAAAAAGGCACAGATGTGATGCTGGTTCATACGAAATGTCAGCAACTTCCAAAGATCCTATTAACTAAACCGAGCAGAGTGAACTGCAAACGATTCCTTAGCGTTAATTTAAAAAAATTAAAAAGTAAAACAATCCTTTACAAAGAGGATGTGAGATTCCCCTCTGCTTGCTTTTAGTCCAGCAGAAGAGAAATAAAGTCTTAGCAGTAAACACGATAAATGAAGTACTTACTATGAGATCTGGATGAAGGGAGAGGTTTTGGTAATATCGCCCCGTATTTACTCCTGTGAAATATTTCCTAATTTCCCGACAGCAAAGTCTTTATACCCATCACATCCCACCCACCCCTTCATTTCCTACCTACGGGCTCCCTCCCCCTCTTACCGCCTTCTCGCCCTCCTTCCCTCTCATGCTATCAGCCCTGTTTTCCGACATTTAATCAGACCGGAGCATTAGCTCACGTCTCTCCAACTCCCACGCCCGGCAGCCGGCAGGGCAGCGCATTGCTCCAGCCGACGCAGCGGCCAGGGGGGAATCGAGAAAAACAAGTTGGGGACAATAAACAGAGATGAGGGGCAATGAAGGGGGACGGAGAGTGAAGGATGGCAGAGGGCCATCGAACCTGCTTCGCAGCAGGCACATGAAAAATATTCACTCCTGTTTGCCAGAGTGAAGAAGAAGAAAAAAAAAAAAACACCCAGCATGTGGACACAATATCGGTCCTTGGTTTGACCGACTGCTAGCTAATAGCCTCGACCTCGCTACTGATGGACATTTCATAATAGCCGATACTGATATTTATTCAGCCATTATTGGATCCTGATTGTGTCGCCTTCCCCTCTGCAGAAAGTTGAGCACCTGTGCGTTCGCAGATGCTGCACAGGTTCAAAACGCTCCGACTGCTTGCAGCTCAAGAATCCTTCTGCTTTTCTCTTCAGGGTTCGTCTCCCATGTAACTCGACGCTGCAGCTCGGGAATCTTCATGAAGGGAAACCATAGAAACAGTCAAAACTCCCCAAAGATCAGGGAGAACCGAGGCCACTTTTCCTGGAGCAAGGCCTGGGGGCACTGAGCTCATGGAGGGATGTTTTGGCTCTTGAGGCATCACAGTGCCCATGCCAAAACAAACAAAAAAAGTCTTCAAAAGCCCAAGTCAAAGGCGAGCCAGTACCTGACTTTACAGGGTCCAGTGACATGGAACAAAACCAACTTCTCCAGTTTGAAATGAATGTGTTTTGACATGAATGTGGGAGAATGGAGCCAGAAATAGATGGTTGGATCAGGACTCAGAAGCCCTGTGCACTATCAACTGTGCAACTAATGTGTCAATTACATGTGGGCGAAGCTATTCAGAGACATTTATCACTTAGCAAGAACAGCACAAGGGCACTGCTGAGTAGAGCCAGGGAAATTTCCTACTTTATGTAATCTGTAGTTCTTCTCCAGGACAACCTGACCAGTTTCCCTCACTTTATTTTCCTACTACTCTAACTTTTACATGCTCTTAACTGTTAATTTTATGCTTTTCTCCATTGAAGCTACCGCTGGTCGCTTTCTGTTGGCTGGTTGCATGGAGGGAACTGGCTGAGATATTACTGCCAACAATTACATTTTGCTGTTAACCTTTTCTTTTAATGAACATAGAACATAGAAAGACCTCCATCGGCTCCTCTGTTTCTTTGTCGTTCGTCTTCTCAAATCCCCAGTAGGTCGAGGTGGACGGTCGTTCGTACTGAACCGGGTTCTGGTTCTGCTGCAGATTTCTTCCTGTGAAAGCGGAGCGTGCTCGGTTTGTGAAGACACATTGCAAGTGGTTGTCCGCTGTAGCTTCGTGCTCATCAAGGAGGGAGTGAATACTGCAAGTCGGCGACTTGTAGCAATCTAAACCGTTTCTACGGAAACCCAGCAAACTAATTTGAACAATAACTGAGCTTCATGTACTGTTTGATAACGAGGATCAATTGTAGATGAAGAGTCCTCTCCACCTGCTATATCACACTAGGTGGACCGATCAAACGATTGAAGATGATTGGGTTTTCAGGGTTTTCTGGGCATGTCCAGAAAACCCTGATCCTAATCTGGGTCTCGTTAAGAGGAGACCCAGATTACCGAATAGACGACAGACTGTCCTCTAGTCTGTGGATGGCTTATGCTGCAGGATTGGGCTGAACACCATTCTGGAACCAACGTGATAACCATTCTCAGCTTTGTGCTGAGCATCACAACGCTAAAATTTTAATAAAGCGAGCCTGGGGAAAGGGAGAGCAGAGTGCAATTACTGCATCACACTGAGAAGCTATGCGTAAGGTTAGCCCACCGGTTTTTATGGCCGAATTTTGAGAAGACGGAGGTAACGGCTTTTCAGACTAATGATCTCCAACTCCAGTCCTCGAGGGCCGGCGCTCTGCAACGTTTAGATGTCTCTCTGCTCCGCAACACCTGGCTCCAATATAAGCTCATTAGCAGAGCTGCGTGGAGCTCGACTGCATGCCAGTAAAGCGGTTTAACCGTTTTATGCAAGTGTGTGAGACAAGAAGCGCACATCTCATTTAAAGTCGTCCTTCCACAAACCCTAAAATGGGGGACCGGAGTCCCAATGTTCATCTTTTGAGTGGCCCAACCCCCATAATTTGCTAATCAACAGTATCGTTTTCCTGTGACCGCACATCTCTACAATATCAAATAAATATGCCTGTGATCTGGTTCCAGTGGTTAGCAGAATTGCCTCAAAGGAAAAGTTTGACAGTTCAGATCTCAATTGAGGTTTTCCATGTCCCTCCCCCCACCCCCTTCAAGCATGTGTGGCCTCTTTTAAAGTACTCTGGCTTGCAGCTAGAATCCAAAAGTGTGCATATTTGGTTAATTAGGTGTGAGTGCAAGGGGTTGTGGTATCTCTTCGGCTCCTTGGATATTTTGCAGCGAAAAGGTTCCTGTCAGTCAACATAAGCTAAGCGAAAGAGCATAACTGGACTCTTCAGTGGTTGTGGATCTTCTGAGGTCAGAAGCACCAACATGTGGGAATAGAGACTTTTCAAAAACCAGTCAGAGTCACTTTGCAAGGCTTGCAAGGGATCTGTGGATAGTTGTGCGAGGCCGACCTGACCCTCGCCAAGAGCAAACAAACCAAATAGGTGACTCCTGCGCCAGGAAACCAAAAAGTCCAGACAGAAAGATAAACACAGAGACAGTCTGCAAGAAGGAGATAAACTCTCACGATCTGATAAAAGCGGGACTAGAGAGGTAAAAACAAAATGATGGAAATAAAGACGAGGGCACACAGAAAGTTTTTCCGCCCATGTTCTTTAGACGGATCGTTGTGGGGTGTAACTGTCTGAACGTCAGAGTTAAAGTTTCATTATTTCGCAAAATTGTCCCGAAACAGAACAAGAAAATAAAGTGAAGGAGAGGTGTAAGTAATTGTGCAAATTTCAGGCTATTTGCAGATTTAATGAAGAGCTTCGTTCTAAGATTTGGGGTTAGATGAAGGCAAACAAAGCGAAACGCAGGTGATTGCATGAAAAACAGGAGCACAATAGCACATTTGTGCTCGTATCCCTTGGAGATCCTCCACAGCTCTTTTCATTTCCCTTCAAGTTGCTCCGGCGTTTCTGCCTTCTCCCCCGCTCCTTCTCGTGCACCTGGAGTCGTGTTTGGACCGGTCACCTCCTCCTCGGTCGACCGCGCCAGGGGCAGAGATGGACGATAAACGAGGAACAGGGAGGATGTGGTAAACAGGATGAGAGTCAGCCGGGCGGGACGCGACGCCGCACGGCTGCCTTTAGTAACGCTCCTGCACGGCACGGAGCGACCAGGAGCTATCGGCACCAGATCGGCACGCAGCGAGAGGTAAACACACGGCGAGGCCATGTGGAGGAAATTTACAAAAGTCCGTGGCATGCGATAGTGACAGACAAGTCTGTTGATGAAGTCCTGGAACAGAGATGGGAGAAGGCGTGGAAAAGGAAAGAATGAGCCTTCGCCTGGAAAGAAAGTATGAAGGAGTGACTTTTGACTTCATTATGAGGCCATTACCACAAATGTGTAAACTATCCATGTAATGTCTGCAAAAACACCTTTTCAGGACTGTTTGTGTTTGGGCAGGCTTGTACCTCCGGGCTGCTTTGTGCGTGTCGGTCTGAGCGCACACTGCACAGGCTGACAAACACCAATTTGAAAACAAGTGTACCCAACATGTTCTCCATTAATAACTTTTTTTTTTTAAGCCTTATGCAACTATCTTTGCTGTGATTGACACAACGCAAGGGAAACATGGAGGTGTGTGTGTGTGTGTGTGTGTGTGTGTGTGACTCAGAGGACGTGATGTAACCGCGCTGCTCTGCCCTGTTTGAGGGATGCTGTGGGATTGGGCCGGTCGAGATGAGCAGACATTAGTCAAGTCCGCCCTCTTAGATTGCAGCGGTCGTCTCGTGGTTGTGAGTTTTGTCGCGTGAATGTCGACAGAACCTGATGCAGATTTATGGACGTAGCAAAGCACCGCCGGGCTCTCCTGACGGTTTTCTGATATGGTGCCATGCAAAAGTTTTCCCACTCTTTTCATTTCTTCCTTGGACTTTGTCACATGGCAACCACTGACTTTGGCATTTCATGAGACCCATGTAAACGCAGAATTGCAAAGCTTTGAAGAGGAAGGAAAACGATATGTCCAACCATTTTGTCTCAGTCAAAGTTTGGCTGCTGGGGGTACTGGGTGCCCAGAGGGTAACAAAGACACCCAGTCATGATCCATATCTCATGGCCGTAGGTCTCAGAAGTCTTCAACATGACAAAGTGGATGATAATTTACACAACGGCATGTTGCCGTCGCTTCATGTCAACAACATGCCAACAACATGCCAAGACACTGAAATCCTCCGCTTGAGGCAAACAATGATTGCTGATCTCTAGAAGGGAACAGATTCTCATCCCTTCTAGAGATCAGCTTAATCCTCTATGTGGACCTCAGACTGGTCACCAGCAGGACCACATCATGTTTAAAATTCAAAGGTAAAACCTTGATGGTCCCAAACCGGACTCTCTTCTCTCTGTTACTGCACCCTGAGCTCCTGTCCATGAAGGCAACAAACAGGAGTGGAACCAGGATTCCAAGATGCAGGGTTTGGGTTTGGTCTGAAAAGCCCACAGTATGTCATGTTCGCGTAGTTCTCTCCACAAAATATGTCGAGGAACGACTTTGGGCACCGCTGTTCTACAGAAAACCTGATGGTAGGTTTGAGGTTTAAGAGCAAAGCCTCTGGTTGTTCTTAAACCTCAGAGATGCACCAAAAGGCCTGAAGCTGTCGATGCGGCAAAAGGGGGATCCACAAAGTACTGACTCACTGAGCACAGACTTTTGTGATTGTCGTCTGTAAAATGTTTTGAAATTTCATCAACGTGGTTTTCAGTTGAATACAAACAAGGGCTCAAGGGGTAAGGAAACATTTGCAAGGCCCTGTAGTTTACCGAAACACCTAACCCCTAATCCTAACCCCTAATCCTAACACTATTTACTGGAGTATTTTTCCCAAACCCATCCACTCTACTTGCATGCGCCCATACTGAAAGCAAATGGTCATTAATGAAACTTTCCAGGTGGGGCTGTTGCTGCAAAGATTTGTCATCATTCGTTGCTCCGAAAAAAGCTTTTGTTTACTCATAATCTCACTGATAAATCTTTAAACCGCCAAGAAACGTGGTAATTAGGATATAAATGAGAACTCCATGAACACTTTTAAATCGCCTGTGTCATTTTGCTTCTTTCCCCCCCCATCTCCTGTAATCTCCCGAACGAGGCGCCGCGGTAGGTTTCCCATGTCTCGGAAATATAAATTTAACGGCAGAGGCCTTGATATCATCTGAAAAACGTCCGAGATTTGATTGAAGAGGTGCTTAGCGTTGCTATTTCGGTTTGCTGTTCTAAAACGGGCAAAGCTCGGCTGTTTACGTTGTATTAACACGACCAAACAGAGGTTTTTTTCTGTCAGGATCCTGATGCGGATCCCACTTGCAGCTGCACTTACAAAATTTATCTTTTCGCTCCTGAAAAGCTGTCAGCTTTAAATTTCATGTGCTGTTTGCTTAAGCCGTCCCCGCCCTCCTGCTCCTCTCATGCCAGATGCAACAAGCAGGCCTCCAGAGAGCTGCACTCTTACAAAAAATCCAGTGAATCAGATAACCATCAAAAATTGGCAACATAAATCACGCCAGACACTGCATGTGTTTACGAAAAGCCGAATAAAAGGCAATGTTACCAGGGACGGCAGCAAAAACATCTCAGTGGCAACAACATGCTCCACATCTGGGCGTCAGAATTGTTTATGCAACTTCCCCCCTTTCTGCTCATCAAGTTTTCCTTCTACCGTGAAAAAGCTTGATTGGTAGTCCCCCCATCTTCCACTTTGTTCCTCGATTTTCTATATATATATTTTTTAAATTCCATCCTAATGCAGCCTGGAAATGTCTATTTCTAGACTTTATTTTGAAATGTCTGTCATGTCCTCCCATCATTTTGTCTTCATGTTCTTTTCTTCATGTGTTTTCCTGATTATCTTCATAAGTTTATACCTCATTTCATTCTGTCAGTCATTCCTTTTCTCTCGCTTGTCTCTCGTTTTTCCCTTTTTCGTGACCTTCCTTCCTTTTTGCTTTGTCCATTTCCTTTAATCCCTTCCTTGTCTCTGTCCTTATTACCTTTTTTTTTTTTTTTGCATCCCTCCTTCTTAGTGTCCTACCTTAAGCTCCATCTTCCCTTCTCCACCCTTGTGGCCTTCCATCCTTCACTTCTTTGAGTTCTTGCTTCTTTCCTTTCGTGTGTTATGCCGTTGGTCCTTCATTCAATGAAACTTACCTGCTTCCTTGTGTCCTACCTCCCTTTTCCCACTGTAGAAACGTCGACCGTCTTTTCATAGTGACCCATTCGGTATCTTAGAGGCTGAAATGAAAAGCATCACCGTGAGACCAGGTTCATATCCACCGCCTTTGATTTCCTGCCGCTTTTGTTTTTTTTTGGAACCCCAGATCCCAAAGTCTTAAATTACACGTCGCTTCTCAACAGGCCAAACTTAAAACTTTACCACTTTACCAAGTTGCCCAAAACAAATAAAAACCGTGTACCGTGATGCAGTAAACTTTGCTGTGTGCGTCTAAAGCGGCCCCCATAAACCGGGTCCGGCTGCTTTGGTGGACTCGCTTCAATCTGTCTGCTTCGCCGGTTGTCAACTCCGGCTCTCCATCTTTTCCCTCTCGCTGTCTGAGGCTGACATGTCTGCACAAACACAACGCGGCGACAGCAAACTGGCCCGTGACATGCGGGGCCTCCACTGGGCACCGAGTGATGAGGAGGCTGCTGACGGGCCTGCGGACTCTTTCTGACCCACATTCCTTCCCCTGTCAGTCAGGAGCGCATGAGGTGAAACGTTGCCGCCGTTAATGTCTCACGAGCTGCAAACCTTCGTTCGCATGTGTTATTAGGATTCCGTTGTGACAAAGTGGATGAGTGTGAAGTGGAAAGGAAAACAAGTTTTCCTCGTTAAAACCCGCTCGTCAGGTGAGATTTTTGTTTTGTCTGTTTTTTTTTTTGTTTGTTTTTTTGTTTTTGTAAAGTAGGTGATAAATAAGGAGACGGGTGAAACGCAGAAAGCAATCCTTGCCACGGAGCAGATTTCTGTGACAGGGTCCACGTTTTTGGGTAAATACATCATGAGCCCAAATGACAACAGGAAAGCCTCTGTTGTCTGCGTATCACGCCTGCAGCTCATGCAAGGAAAACCACAGACTTTATTCATAGCGGACTCTGGTATGAATGAAGCGTGTATAACGCGGAGCTGTGGTCAGACGCAGCAGGCCTGGCCTCTTTAACCCTTTTATGAAAATAAAAAAAACAGAAGCAGAAAGCGGCGCGTCCGCAAGGACAGGATCTGCTTCGCGAGCCTGGCACGCCCCCTGCTGGACTGGAGCCGTAATTGCGACGAGAAATGTCAGGAATCAGAGCTCCATCACTGGCAACTGCAGAAACAGAAGAAAAAAAAAAACAAAAAACCCTTTATTATCAACGGCCGGACCTTCTGGTGTGACTGACAGGATCTTTATTAGAGCTTCCTCTCCTCTTGCTTCATCTCGGCTCGCTCTTACACGTTGTTGCCGTGTGAGCGTCCGTCTCAGCAAAACCCTCCGCCGCGAGGCCGCACTTCAAAAGTCTTTTCCCCGTCTCTGGACGTCGGCGCTGTCGGGCCAAATGAGAGTCTCGCTGCTGGCTCGTCTCCCCGGAGCTTTCCTGACCTCTGCCTGACTCCCTGAGAGCTGCGGGCTGAGACTCATAATGAGGCAACAGCCCCTGACGGAGGCACCTGGGGAAGGGCGGGAAGAATCACTCCATCTGTTCTCTCCTCTCTTTAAGTATCGCCTCAAGATTTCTCCCTGGTCTTCTTTTCTTTTTAAGTGTGGCAATCTCTCTCTTTTATTTGATTCTCTTCGTTCTGTCTCGCCGCCCTGGGCCTGACGCTTCCCCATCTTTCCGGCTTTTCATGGCGCCGCAGTCAGTCTCTCCTGTGACATGCCTCCTTCTTTGCCGCAGAGCGAGTGGGTGACGGACTGAAGAGACTCTCCCACCTCCCCTCCACCTGCCTGCAGTGGGGATTTGGGCTCAGAGGAGCGTTTAAAGTTCGTCGTGGCTCACGGGGAGAACGGTACGCCGCAGCAGAGAGGCGGCTGAGGTGGACACCACACTGTGAAATCGCTTTGTTGCTCCAGTGACAATGTATAAGTCCAGTTAGCATTTAATGTATTTTTCACTCTTACTTTGTTTTTACAGTATTTCCACATCTGATTGGCTGCTTTAGAACATTTTGCCTTCAAGGTTGCTGAAGAGGAAGCAGTTGAGATTGTCGTTTGAGCGTTTTTGCGTCCGTAGCTCTCGTGCAAAAATCGTCGAATCCAGGCGATCTCACGTGAAACGGCATCCTGAACGAGCTCCTGCCTTCTGTCGGCCTCCACACAGTCGAGCCGCATCCGATGAAGCGTGTAAAATATCCTCCTACTCTCAGTGCCGAGCAGGCGGCGTCGGCTCCCCACGGGCCGAACATGCATGAAAGCGTAGAAAAACTTATCCGAGGCACAACACCTTCTAATGAATCCCTGGGCAATTGCCCATGTAGAGTCTGAGAACGGCACAGAGGCTGAATCGATAGTGTATGTGGATGGTGAAGGCGTGTAGGTGGTCCGATCCAACAAATGAGCCTCTGAAGCTAAAACTGTTGAAGGACTTAATGCCGGTTCCCACGCTGTCGACGCACCATCACAGCTTAGGCCTGCCTGTCTGCCACAAGGCGAGAACGGTCCGGGAATACTTTCAGAAGCAGAACATCCGGTTTGAGGGGTTGACTCGGTCCCCGGGTTCCTGCAGGTCAGACCGACTTGTCCAACGTCAGCGTCTGACCTCGAGAATGTGTTTATTAACCGGTTCCTAAACCTGGTGGAAAGCCTTCCGAGAAGCACCGAAACCTTTAATCCCTGCATAGGGCGGCGGACATTATATCAGCATAATCAACAATCCGACATGTTAAGGACAACATGGTGAACTGGGACGCGTAGACGACAGATTATTACTATTATTTACGGAAACTCAGCAGCTTAACAGAGCATTCGTACTCGAGTTGCTTCCTTTAACTTTCCCAAGTGAAATGCTGACACCTCCGGAGTCCGTATCGGGTTGTGGAGACATTACTGAGATGTGCTTTGCTGGGTTTATTTCTCGCTGTTTAAAAATGCGCAGCGTGTCCAGAGTTTTATTATCTCACAGCCGCTGAAAACCTACAGGATCCATAATGTGGCTTCTTCAACCTCCCCCACCCCTTCCTGCTCCGGTTTTAATAACAGCCAGAGAGCCTCCTTCCCTGCATCACAATGTTATGGACTCTGTTAAAGTATTTATGAGCACATTACTGCACTGCGAGCTGGAAATGGAGTGTTTAGGTGGCCGGCGGGCGAATCGGGTAGTGCGGGTGAATGATGGAGCGAAACAGATTGGGAATTTACGGGCTACAACCGAAGACAGCACCACAGCACAAACAAAACACAAACAAAACCCACGCTTTAATCTCATTCATTAGCAGGAAGGGGGAGTTACATGGCAGCCAAACACGAGCATGTGGTTTGCGGTGGAGGGGGGAGAGCGGAGGGAAGACGCTCAGGCGCAAGCACGCAGAACTGATTGCTGCCATTAAGGATTTTCACATTAAGGAAAACAGGAATTTACTAAAACATGGCCCGTCGTTAAACGTGTTTCCCTGGATGGATCCCTCCGTTTCATTCCCGATCCGGCAGCGCCTGCATTATTTACAGTGTCTGCAGGCGGGAGGAAGTGCGTGTGATGTATATTTAAAGGACGGTGCGGAAAATCTGCAGAAAAAACTCCCAGAAACTCACATCTGGCTCCATCCATCAGCGCCAGCGGCTTGGCTTTCAGGATGATGGGTCTCTAATGCTCTGTCTGATCGAAGCGCACGCCGTCCCCCTCCACAGACGCTTGAACGTCTTCATGCAAAAGTTTCACCTCTTGACGAGTTATAAAGTGATTACAGCCTCGGAGGTTTGTTGGAGAACGTCAGAGAACAAATGAAGGACCAAGTTCAGGGAGAGAGCCGGAGAGGTTTAACTCAGGATCAGGTCGTCAAAGCCGCTTCGTGAGGTTCGGACGTCTGCCAGAGCATCGTCATGAGAGAACGGAGAGCTGGGAGAAAAAACTGCACACATACAGTGTGATCGGTCAGCAGTTCTCTCCTCTGCTGACCGATCCTATCGGTCGGTCAGCAGAGGAGAGAACTGACCGACCGATAGGATCCATGGAAGAGTCAAAGCTCCACAAATCTGGACTTGACGCAAGACTGCCAAGAGATGATGTACTGTTGAGAGAAAGCAAGGAGAAAAATGAAGCAGAAAAAGTAACGGCAAACATTCAGCCTATAGCAGAGACAAAATGGAGGGAGATGGTGAGAGACAAGACGGAGTCTGAGCTCTGCAGCAATAAATTATGAAGGAAGGAAGTAGTCCAGGCTATTGGCAGCTGAAGGTCAAACATGTATGAATGGAACATCAACAATAAGAAAGTTTACAGAATGGATGAAAGAATCTAATGGGTCCCAATCAGAGTCTAGACCAAAACCCCAAATGGGAATTTGTTGCGACCCCAGAAGACGGACGTTCACAGTCGCTTCCCGTTCAGGCCGTCTTTGTGTTTGTGTTGCTTCGCCGTCATTAGTCTCAGATAATCGACTCTGACTGCTGTTTCCAGGACCGCGAGGCCGACCGCACCGTCTTCAGCCCACACAGTTAGCTCTTGTGCCACGAAAACATCAATCTCTTCGAATTAGAGACATCCAATTAGTCTCACCCCCGGAGAGGCAAGCATCACAGTCCGCCCGGCGTCCTCTCCCAATCAGACTTAACGGCTCGGATTACACCTCCGGGGCTTTTGTCCCAATCCGTTTCATATCTACCGCGACCTACTTTCTTCGCTTCTTCACCTTTGCGCAGCTCCGACTGCTGCTTGTCCAACCCGTTGTTTTCAAAATCATGTTGTCTCAAGATTCATGCTGGTAGAGTTGGACATTCGTTTTTATTAATTGCTAGAAAATAAAGGGCGAAAAAGTTCATTTTAAATGTCAGTACATTGTACTTCACCTTTGGTCTTATGTGAAATAAAAGAACAAATGTGACATACAATATAGTGTCACTAAAACAAAAAACCAAGACTGCTGGGAGAAAGGAAGGCAGGGCAATGAGAGCAGAAAATAGAGTGTCCACAAGAGGGCAGTGTGGCGCTCAGAGTCCTGCCAGGTGTTTCTTATCAAACTCAGATTGGATGGAAAAGCTAAAAAAACTCAAAAATGTATCTGCAAATAGTTATAATTTTTATCTGGAATAACAATTTCTATGTTTTTTGACTGACGTATGTTCTTGTCTCTCATGTGTATAAAATATCTCCTCATTAATTCTGCAATTTAAAATCAGTCGCTTTTGTTTTTCTGCTTCTCCCTCATTATTCAGTAAATTTGATCTCATATCTTCATCTGTTTTTTTTTGTTTTTTTTCCATTTCCTTCTATGACACCAAAATCAGGGTCCAACTTCACAACGGCCCTAAACTCCTCACATATTGGTGCGACGCTTTTTCCTGCTCGTTCTTTTGTTTTTGACTACGAGCTGCTCAATTCTTCCCTGCTTGCTGTTTCCTTTATGTTTTTTTTGTTGTTTTGTTTTCCTTCCTTCCTTCCTTCTTCCCCCTTGGCTCGGTGTTTTCACTGCGTCCCCTAAATGAAATACGGAAAACAAATGACTGCACACCCACACGCCTGCCGCAGAGCAAGTCGCTCGCCTCTCGGCCCGAGAGGGAAATAATAACAGGATTTGATGGCAGAGCAGATCTCGCTGCGACTCCGATCTGAAAAATGACTCATTTGTTCAACGTAAATCTCTCTCAGACTCAGATGTTTGGGATGAAAGCAGGAGATTAGTGGCAAAATATCAATCCTGTTAACAGCAAAGAGTGGCAGAGCTTGCTGAAGTTTTCCTTTGAATGTTTTCTCATGTTACTAACACAAACCTTAAGTCTGCATCATTGTGGTTTTACAAGGTTAGAGCAAAACAGGATAATTGTAGAGGAGAACAATGCTCTTTTTCTTCCCCCAAAACACTTTCTAAAAACGCTGAAAAGTGTGGAACGGATCTTTGTATGGAGTCGCTGCGGTCAACTGGCAATTAAACCGGATTTTGCTGCAGATTTTTAGCAGGTTTCTCGTGAATTTTTGAACATTTACGGTCTCAGGCTCAGTCAGACTGGATGGGGTCTCCAACCTCTAATCCAAAGAGCCACTTTTACCCTCAGCTCAGCTAACCAGGGTCTATTTAGAGGCTCAAATGTTACACTACCTTTTTTGTTTCTGTAAAAAAAAAAAGACAACTTTAGATCTTTTGTAAATCTCTTCTAGGAACGTTTTCAAGAACCCTAACTTTCTCGATACAATTTGGTGTGGGTTGATTTTTACTTTTTTCTTTCAGAAATTAATTTTAAAAAGAAAAAGAAAAAGGAGAAAGAAAAGCACAACCTAACAAGAAATACTTATAGAAAATATCGATGTGTCGGTAATCGAACTCTTTCGGTGTGAATCGGTCGAGGAATCCAGTCGATGTGTTCCACGACAAAATCAAAAACCTGCATTTTGTCGTTATGTGTGTGTTTAAAATCACAAGTTCGTTCTGCGTCGCTTTTAGTCAAAATCATCAGGAGGATGTTGATGCAGCCGCCGCCGTGCTTCGCAGCTTTAAAAACGCAGCAGGTGAAATTTGTCAAATAAAAAGTCATACTCATTTTAGTTTCTTTATCCGTTTAGAAAGTCAAAATGCTTTGTGGAAGAGGAACTAAAGACTTAAAGGGTTCCAGAAACCGAGCCCAGAAGGATCCAGTGACGCCACTCGGCATAAGCCCGCACAATGAGATTCGGGTCAATCTGAGCGTTAGAGGATTC
This sequence comes from Poeciliopsis turneri, assembly GCA_922788865.1. Lineage (NCBI taxonomy): Eukaryota > Metazoa > Chordata > Actinopteri > Cyprinodontiformes > Poeciliidae > Poeciliopsis > Poeciliopsis turneri. The sequence continues at coordinate 112,963 of CAKLNU010000616.1, forward strand.
TTTTCCACAGAGCAATCGGTTCAGCACACCAAGACTCCTTAAGCTCTTACATAACTCCGACACAAGACGGAAAACTGGCAGCGGCGCTGGAGGGACGCCAAAACCTGGGAGGACTTTTCCTGCCAAACCGTCGGAGGAACAAATGAATCATTTGGTGACGGAGCGAACACGAGGATGTGTTTTCTCGACGGGGAAAGGAAAAAAAACACGTCCCTGCCCCACCTGGGGGAATGTGGGGAAGGAGAAACACAGCGGGGGGGTGGAGACACGCTGCTCGAGATTTAAACAAGTCATCAGAGGCGAGATCAAATTTGCAATTCTTAAACTCGGAACAGCAGCAAACAAATAACATCAGCGCGTTCTGTTTGAGGACGCAAATTGCATTTGCCGTGAGAGTCAGAGATTAAGGCTGAAACTGATGGGATTTTACACTCCAGAGATTAAATGTGCGTCGGAGACAGAAAGTGGAAATGCATCACGCATTTGCATATTTTAAGTAAATTTCTGCAAGCTGAGCCGTGGTGTTTTTATTTTTGAAAGGAGAAGAGGCTGAACTGAAAGTAAACAGCCTTATGCAAAAAAAAAAAACAAAACAAAAACAAAACTGGAAGTTTTAATATCTAAAACTGGTGCAGCGGCAACAACGAACAACCCGTCATTTTAAGACCAACTTTTCTGACGCAAAAAGAGCCTTTGGAGCCTCTCTGAAACAGAAAGCCACCGCCTTATATGGATGGATGACGTCACGCTGTCTGAAGCCACAGATGTAACAGACCAGTTTTTGTAAACAGGACATGATTTATTTGTCAGACAAAACAAACCTCCCTAGAAGGAACGTACAAAACGGACGTGTGGCTTCTGAGCGATGTGAAGGGCAGCTCTCAGTTCCGGCAACACGTTGAAGTCAATAAAATTCTCCAAAGTGAAAAAGATTACAGATATTTTAGTCTGAAATCATGGAAATGTGTTGGAAGTATTTTGAATATACACAAAGTTTAGATTTGAGCAAAATGATTCAAAGAAAAACCACAAAAACGCCTAACGGTGAGAAGTTTGATGGAAAAAGTATCGGTATCAGTATCGGTATCAGCGATACAAGCTGTGTATTAACTTTGTATCGGTGCAAAAGGTGCTGTAATGCACACCTCTGTTACTCGCACCACATTTTCACCTTTCAACATCAAGGTGAAAATGTGGCCCGTTTCTGTGGTTTTTGACTTTGTATGTGCCAGAGCCAAATGAAGGAGTGAATCGTTTTTGTTCCCTGCAATTGTGAAATCAAGCATCTGTCATGTCGTTACTTCATCCGATTCACCATCACAAAGCCCGAGAAGGTTTCATAGAAAAAGGCTGCGCAAACGGGAATCACTTGATTCCAGCTTGAGGACGGGAATATTTGAATGACGGGCAGCGCGCGCGTCGCGTTTCCGTCATTTACATGTCTAATCCCTCATTTTCCAAAGAGCTCCATGCAAATAAAACCGGGATCGGCCTGGAACGGCGCTGCAGGTTTCATACAACGGCTGAGCGCTAATTACCGGAGCTATTTAAAGGGGGAGAAGCAGAGCTGCCGAGAGACAGAGAGAGCGTTCTGGGAAAAGACGAGAAAGACTGCTGAAGGTTGAAGAAGGATCTCTGATTACATTATGGGGGCAAAAGAGCGAGGGCTTAACAACCGCTCCTGTTTCTGACTGAAGCCTTTATCCTGGATCGAATGAACGACTGGCATGTCTTTTAATTCGTGGCATCATTGAACGATTGTTTAGACTGATTGGACACACATAAGATCATACTCTGAGATCTAATCAAGTCAGAAAATGTTTGACAAAATGCTCAAAACGCAATAAAAGCAACTTTTTAACGCCACAGTAAGTAAAACAAGCAAAGGAAAACTACAGATTTAGGTTCAGGGATAATGAAATAAAACCGTCCCTAAGGCGAGACGGACAGCTTTTATGACAAATAAGGGGAAACGGAGGCAGCCGCATGAATTTAAAAGAGATTTAAAGCGGAAGACGCGAACACAGCCGCCGTTACTTTGATCGTTTTTTGGCAGGGAATGTGACGCGCTGGGACAGCTTGAGCTGAAGAAGAGCATTTACAGCGACGGTAGCCAACATCAGATGGACTCCAGGGAAGATCTGTCAGGTTTTAAAGGAAATGAAATCGCCAGCTGGTTTTCCACTCACCGTATAATTGCACATAAAATGTGTTTAATGGAAGCGACGCAATTTCAAGGACGGGAGAAAAAAAAAAAACCCAACTCATGTTTTTGCGAGAAAGTTTGGGCCCCTTGGAGGATTTTCATCTGTATTTAAATGAGAGTATTGAGCAAAACTGCAAAAGCAGCCGAATGTGTCTACCGGCTGAATGCGACGGTGCGAATGCGACGGTGCGTTCACGCCAAAAGCGTTACGCGTGTCAAAAACACATCTGACGCGTCGAGTTGGATGCGTTTTAGTGCGTTTTGTGTGAATGTTTTTGATTCACGTGTGATTTCAATTGCGTTTCTTATTTAACAGAAAGGCCAGAATTGAGAAATAGTTTGATATTAGCAGAATATTGTAACTTTGTTGGTGTTATTGCTAACGACTGCAGTATGTCTGTAGCTAATGTCTGCTAAGGATATATTGCAGTCGTTAGCATTTAAGAGCCACTGGATACTTTCACAACTCAACTTATTGAAGGTGAAGCTTTTTTTTTTTTTTTAAGATTTTTCTGGCTCTCTAACACGAGAGGCAAAGGTCACCAGGCCGGGAATCGAACCTGCGACAGCCGCGTCGAGGCCTCCATATGTGGGTCGTGCTAAACCCCTGCGCCACTACAGCACATCCCAAAAGTGAGGTCGTTTTCACTCAGTGCAGATACTGTGAGAAAACAGCTGACGAACCGAAATCATGATGCATATTTTGGTATTTCGGTGGCATAATTTACCCCAATACACAAACCCTACAGGCTAATAGACTTACGTACCTGTCAATCAATAAACCAGAGCAAAACTGAGAAGCGGCCTCACTCATCAGAGTATTTAATCATCCATTCATCTGTTTGGATCTTTGATTTCAATATGTATCTTACATATATATTAAATCTACCCACCCTGGCAGCACAGATGGAAATTAGCTACTAAATTTGGTACAATGCATCTCTTCTTGGTTCCCTGGCAGAAAAAAAAAGAAAAAAAAAGAACAAAGACACTTTAAAACCGGCTCGTTTGTACGACCAACTATAGAAACGTGTGATAAGTTCAGCTGCTGTGTGTCCTGGTCAGAGGTCAGCGCTGCCGCCTTTAGAAACGTCTCTGCTGACTTTGGAAAGCGTTGCATTTTGAAAGTGGGCTGCGGTCGCGTTCCCTCGAACAGGATGCTCTGGTTCGCCAACGTCTGAGTCCGAACTGAGCAAACCAGACAGTCTGAGCTCTCTGCCTCCATTCATCCAGAGCAGACATGCTTCCAAAGACATGACCACACGACTAATATTAGAGGAGGCTTTGGGTCATACAAACAGAAGCATGCGTATAAATATGCACTGATGCAATAGTTGGAAGTTGAATAAACAGGGAATAAACAACTTGCTTTGCAATTTTGACAGTTTAATTTCTTGACTATGGATAGTCAGCAGGATTATCCATCGTCATCATTTTGGACGATGCGGAAATGAGGTCATTTCAACACAAACATTGCCTTTTTAACTGCAGATATCAACTTCTCCACTCACATTTAGACTGAGGGATGATTGGATTCTAAAAATTATGTGGAATAATAAAGGGTTTTTTTTTTGCGCTTACCTTTACTCTGCTGTTCTCAGCTGACGTTCAGTCAACGAGCCGGTCGACTCGAGCTCCTGTGCCGTCGCTCCGCCGCAATATATTTGTATTTGATTTGTAAAAAAATAAAAAAATAATAATCATGGGAATCTGCCATTTTAAATGTCGACAACAAAGTAGGAACGTTAATTAAACTTGGAAGAATTTCACTATTTCCATCTGAAACTGTGAGGTAGGTGATTTTTATTTTTAATTTTGTTACTAAATGCTATAATAACTTTGGTCATATTTCCAGGACTAAACCTTCTCATGTGTTAAAACCAACAAAACCCTGAATGCAGTTGAGCCTGCAGTTTATTCAAATCGTGACATTTTTCTTTCAAAGGGCATCTATCAGCACGCAGATATGCAGCCTCATGACATCCAACACGCGCGTCTTCTTTAAAGTTCCCCCCATCCCCCCTTGCAGCGCATGGCAGGCGCTTTAGTCGAGGCAAAAACCCATGAAAATTATAAGACGCCATACTCGGCTCATATTTATGTAAATCTGACAGGTCGGCTCATACGACACGCGAAGCCAAACATGTGGCGAAACCTCACGGCGGGCGGGTGCAGAGCGCCAGACTTGCATAATATTGTTGCTCCACTTCAACGTTTTAATACCGTCTCCTTTCCTTGATCGAATTAGTAGGAGACGTATTAAGACGTTTGCAGCAGGAGACGCTGACGTTGACACACTGACCTGTTAGAAGACGGGGCCACCTGACGTCTTTGCAGCAACTTTCAAACATGCTTGTGTGACTCAGTCGGTACGAAACAGAAGTAACTGGACTGCTGTCTGGACTCGAGTTTAAAAGGTTTTTGCAAAGTTCCAGACGTTTCATGGAAAATGTGCAAAAACCAAGGCTGGAATGCCATCAATTCCAAAGATATGAAGAGGTTCATCGAGAAAAATCGATCGTTTATAAGAACAAGTAAATCAAAACAGCCTTTATGAAAGAGGCCAACACCTCTACGTTCAGCCTACATGGTGATACAGTGGCTTAGCTCTGGTCATGTCCTCCTTCTGAGTTCAGCACCAGCGCCGAGTGCCGGTCAGGTCTCACCGGACCAGCGCAGGATATGATTAACCCCAATTCCACTCCAGTTTACAGAATGCAGATCAGCCCTGACACGTCGTTACAGCATCCAGACAGAGCAAACAGACGTTTATAAAACGGTCTGTATGTCAAAGAGGCCAACAAAGGTTTTCATAGCAGTTGTTTAAACATCAAATAGAGATCTGAAAGTTTGAATTTAGCTCTTCTGAGTCTTAGTCAAATCCTTTGCACATATCTCTACCTGCTTTGCAAAACTACAGACTGAGATGTTTGCCCATTTTTCTTCGTGAAGCTGCCAAAGCTTAAGGAGGCCATGTTTGACCACCAGAGTAAGAGTCTTGATTGATTCTCAGTCGGATTGTGACTGAGCCATGTTAGCATATGAAAATATGCTTCGATCCAAGCTGTCCTGTCAGGTGAATATTTGACCAAATCTAAAAATCTTCAGGTTTTCCTGACAGAACATTGGGATCATGAGTAAATAAAGCCAAGACATAACCTACCGACACCAAGCTGTTGAGTTTTAACAGCATAAAATCAGAAATTACCTCTAAATTTTAATATTTTTATTTTTTTTTACCTGTTTAAAAGAACGCATTTTGAAAAACAGTCAAGGTAGTGTCCATACAGAATTGAATTAGATTAAGCTGAACTAAACGAAAACTCACTGTGTGTATTGTATTGGTGTTTCTAAATACTAGTGGTTTGACCATTTATCAAAAAGGTTATGATTGTCACATGACTGTAAAAATCAGACAGCTTCTTCTCCACTGAACACAAAGATCAGTTCTAAACTCTTCTGCAGTGGATGTTACACGCTGAACCAAAACAAATAAATAATCATGTCGTCTGCATAATGGTTGACTTTTGTTTCTGTTACCCAGAGATGTATGCACACAAATAGACAACAAAGGAGCTAACAGCAAAATTCAAAGATGGTTCAGTTTCTAGGCAAGAAGTTTGACATCTTAAAATATTAAACCTCAACCGCAGTCAGGTTTTAAGCTGCAAGATACAACAAGTTGTGCTTCCATGTGTGTAGGGCAGGCTTTCATAAACATGGGAAAATAACGCAGTCTACAGATAGTTTTTTTGTTTTTTTATTTATTTATTGAAAGTTTTAATCTCTACTGGTGTCGATGGCTTATTTTATGCATTCATGTTGAACATAAAGTTGATTGTGCACACACGCTGTCCATGCAATCATCCAAGGTTGGGTTATTTTACAAAGAATAATCCCCGTCTCTGAAGCTTGACGTGATGCACCCAGCAAAGAAATGAAAAGAAATTGCTTCAAATGGACACCACACTTTTCAGATCTACACTTCTGAACCCCGTGTTATTTTTCCTGCACCGCTTTGATTTGGTTTGTCACTTAAAATGGCAAAAAAAAACAAAAAACAGGTTAAACACTGGAGGTTTTGATGGCAATGTGAAAAATATCCCATTGTCAAAGTGAGTTTATGAATGTAGCTCATAAAGAGCAACAGTATTTGGGCAAAGCAGAACAATTAAGCAGAATTAAGAATAAAATGAAAGAGGCAGTTAAATGAAGTAGATAAAACACCAGATCTATTTGGGTCTCATGTTCTGCTCCGGAACCTTTGTTTTCAGAACAAAGGTTCTGAAAACTTCTGAGTTTTGGTAAAACATCTAGAAACGTCTCGCAAGTCCTAAGCCTCAGAATCGGATCACGTCAGTCAATAATCGCTTCAATTCAAAACATTTCGATGTTTATCCAAAGACGAGACTTATGGAGCGTCATTTATTTATTTACTTTGATTAATTTTTTTTAAAGATTCCTATTGAATTTTGTTGAAATTCCCAAGTTTTGATCCTGCTTTTCTCTGCCTGGTTGCGCCACAATAAAACCCACAGCCCAGCGCCTCGCATGCGTGAGCGGCGGCTCACATGGACGAGGAACGCGAGGGGTAGATTGTCTCCTCAGCAGGCGTGCCGGGGTTTAGAGGAGTAAGCCGGATAAAAACCTTTCCAGGTTGATCTCTGACATTGTTTTCCAAGCGTCCAGCACTTCTTCTCCATGCAGGACGTCAGGGAGGGGCGAAGCCATGGAAACAAGGGCAGGGAGTGGGATGGGGAGGAGGGGGTAGAAGAAGATGCTGGGTTGCTCGAGAAACTTGGCTGACCTCTACCAGCGACCATGTGACTGGTAAGCACAGGATGTGGGGATTAACGGCTGGAGGTATAAAAAGCACAAAGCAGGCGATGCGTCTCAACGAAGTCGAGGAGGAGAAAAAACGAAGAAGCGGCGAACCAGAGTCTCAGTGGGACACCTGCAGCAACAGGTAGGAGCAGACCGGACCGACGCCTCGCTGCGCTTCCCCGACTGAAAAATGTCACAAAATAGTCGAGTGGAAACTACGAAGCAAAGAGATAGAACCAGGTTTACGGTTTTAACGTTTGTCGCTTGAAAATCTTCAAAGTTTTTGAACGGCACTACCAGAGATGTGAGAAAGAAAAGGAAGCTGCGTTTGGCTCAGAGTGACGCAGATCGACTCGAGGAGCAGCAGATGGCTGGTGGTTCGTCCCCACATCACTGAGCTTCCTTAACGAGATCTCTGCAGTATTCTGACGAAGATTCTCCACCGCGGTTTACTGATGCAGGCGGTGCTTCTGTTTGAGTTGAAACAGGGGGATGTTTTCACTCCCTAAAGTCTCAGCAGGCAGATGAAGGGGGTTAGAAAGTATCTGACGTTCTTTGTAGGTTCTAAGCGTCAAACTTGCTAAATAAGGAAACGTCATATTGATGCCAGAGGTAGAAAACCAAAACGGGTTTTGGGTTCTGCAGGCAGCAGGTCGAGCTTGAAGAGCTAATAAGAGGGCTTGAGGTCAAGAATGTATGTTGCTTTCTGTTTTCACACTGAGAAGGACAATTAGTGGTCTGAGGATTGCAGCTGGATTAGAGCTAATCCACCAGGTTAGCCTAATCTGTACAATCGGCCCTGATTGGCATTAAGAGTTTGATGGAAACAGGATTACAGCCGGGACAGCAGAAGCCAGGGGCTTAAAATGTCTCCGCTTTTGTCTTCCTCAGAAATGAACGCCAGTCCACCAGCAGGAAGCGCCCTGTCCCCCGGCGGAGCCGCGGGCCCCACCACTCCCAAGAAGGGCCCACCCAAGTTCAAGCAGAGGCAGACTCGCACGTTCAAGAGCAAGGCTCCCAAACCAGGCCAGAAGGGGTAAAGAAAATTGTTTTGTTTTTTTTGTTTTAAATCTCTAAAATCGTTTGTATTCATTTTTTTTTTTTTTAAATCGGAAAAAAACACGAGAAAGCAAATCTGACGGTTCGCCTTTCTCGCCTCCGGCAGCTTCGGCGACGACATCCCGGGCATGGAGGGCCTCGGCACCGACATCACAGTGGTGTGCCCATGGGAGGCCTTCGGCGACATGGAGCTCAGCGACTTGGCCAAATACGGCATCATCTAAGCCTCCTGCCTTCCTGCCCCGTCTGCCCCCCTCTCCGCCCGGCCACCTCTCCGCCTCGGCTCGGCAGGCCGCCATAAGGCCGCCGGCCAACCCCCCTAACGCCCTCTCGTCTGACTACCTCATACTTTATTCCACTAAGTGGATTTTATTATTTTTATATCATTATTAATATATGATACTGTTTACAGTATATGTACTTGAAATGAGAAGACGAGAAACTCCCCGCCCAAAAAAACCTTTTCCCGTCCCCAACAGCCACGTACAGCAGTTTAAATCTCCCGCCTCTCTTCTCTCCTCCTTCGGCCTTCCCGCCCCTCCGCACCCACGGCAACGGACGCAAGCCAAACGCGAGCTTGACACTAGCCCGTATTTAATGCTTCTAGCTGTGTGTTAAAATGTAAATAACGTCTGCTCGGAGTGAACCGTTTTACCTTCCTTTTGTACTTTCCTCCTCTTTCCTGTCGCGTCGCGTGGTGTGTGTGTGTGTGTGTGTGTGTGTGTGTGCGTGTTCGCTTTGCTCCAATTGACCCAGGTTACCTTCAGCACCAAGGAGAGCGTGCAACATGCTGGAAGGGCTGACGCCACAACGCACTTGGAGAATGAACTCCACCTCCCTTTCTTCCTGCCGCCGTCTGAACCCAGCTCCCTCTCAGATAAAATAAAGACAGAATGTGCGATTTTTTTTTTGTTTTATTTTTCCCCCCCGTGTCCAGAAAATGTACTGTGAACTGGTTGTGTACTGATAGTTGCCAGTAAAGTGTATATTTTCAGCATCTGTGTCGGTCTCTGCTGTTGCTAAAGCCGATATAGTGAAAACATCGGGTACTAAGTTTCCAGGTTTCCTTGTGTGAAACTGTATCTGCTTGTGAAATCATCACTCCACTAACTGTGGTTAACCACAAATACTCAGACGTGATTTCTATCAGGCCTCGAGAAACAAACAAGAACGATAACAGAACCTGTCTAATTACACGAAAAAGCTTCAAACATCTTGAAAGGAATCAAATATTCCAGTATGATGGGAGACTTGATTTCTGCTCTTCCTACGGGAGAATGTCAGGAGATCAATTTGTGACGTCATAATCCAATGAAAACTTGGGTTCTGGAGAACAGCCAGTGATCCAAACCACACCAACCTCAAAAACAAGAAAAAAACAAAACTTTGAAGTGGCCTAATGAGTCTGAGCTTAAAGATGCACTCCCAACCAAAAACAACCAATCAAAGCCAGGAGAAGGGCCTCGGCTCCGTCAATCAACCTGATGTACCTGCTGCTCAGTGCGCTAATGGCGGAGAAACAACTCATCAGAACGTCAAACATCAGACCCAACTCGTTTGGATTCCCCCAGTTCTCTTTTTCAGACGATCCGAAGCATTTAAGCGCTTCGGAGCGCATGACGTAAACGTGTGTGGAGGCATGAACAACTCAATGATGCTCAGAGAGCTGGAGCGAGACGCAGCGTTATCTGTGAACAGCTCGTTCACAGAACACGAGCTGCATCTCACCGCGTTCCTCCTGCTGAAATCACCTGAACGGGGCTGTTTCTGTAATGCGCAAAATGACAGTCTTTGATCATAACGACCTGGTAGAGCACACGCTGCCCTGCAGAAACCAGCAATTACAGCAGCCATGAGCAGGTGGATGCGGCCGGCGGCACCGCTCGGTTACGCTGCGGCGTTTAAAGGCAGCAGAGTTTGTGAGGGATCCATGGGTTCGCGGCTGACCGTCCCGACACCGACATTCCCCGTCAAGCAGCAGACGCTTCCCAGCTTGCCTAAGAGCTTTTCTGGCATTAGAGCCAAAGGGTTGGCTTCGAACAGAGTTTAACACGCCCTGTGCTTGTACAGGCATGAGCTGCAGTGTTTTGCAAGGACTCACGAGAGACAAAAAGTCTAAAGGTGTTCTCTAGTCTTGCCGCAACTCTCCCCCAAAGGCTAACGAACTGATTTCCAGTGTTGTTGCCGTGATTCACTGGTAGCCCAGGCAACGGCCGCGTCCCGGTGACACTTGGTGGGGCTGTGAGTCAGTCGGACTCGCCTTAAAGCCGTTCCTCACGACTCTGTGATTTTCACCCCTCCTGTGTTTTCAACACTCAACCCCAGGCTGTCTGGTTAATCCGGATGGAGCGCCAGCGCCATCAGCAAATGGGATGCAAATTCTGATGGGAGACGGGGGTTTGGATGCACGGAGGTGTGACTCCCGCAGCCGTCGCCGCTTCCAGGCGCGCGGGCCCCACCTGGACTCTAAGGGGTGGGACCCGAGCAGGGCAGGTCAGGGAGGAAGGAACGAGTCTGGGTGCAGGTTTTCTGTTTTCTGTTGCTGCGAAGGCAAAACAATCCAGCCTTCGAACGCGTGACCTCACCACCTCCGTTTTACTTGGCGCTGGCAGAGACGGGATCGCATAGGGCGAGATAAGAGCTGCATGGCTACGCACTGAGGAAACTCTACAGCCAAGATTTCCAGAGGTCAAAAGGGTAAGTGTATTTTATTAGAAATTTTTGTCCAGACTTAAGCAGGAATCTTTTCCTACAATTTCAATTAAAAAAAACGCTTCAGGAGAGTTTTAGAATTTGACCCGAACGAGATGAAAGCGTGGCTCCGTGAACAAGTTGTTTTTTTTTTTTTTTTAAGCACACTGACAAATGCTAAAACTCCCAGCTGCTCAACTACAACACCCAACGAATCACTGTGATTAAACTCCAGGGTTTCCCTCGGAATTCAATCAGAAGACCGAAACAGGGACACCGTCAGGCCAAAATGTAAGATTTGGACCGGATTAAATCTGCGTAAAGGTCATTTCAGAATCTCTGACAGGCAAACAAAGGCTTCACTTTACAGGCTGAAGGAAGTGGTACTCGCCTATCAGGACTGCTCATCTCTGACCGCTCGCCATTGTGACATGCAACAGAGTATTTATCTTGCGCGTGACGGACCGAATCAAATCAGACTTGATGGGTCAGGAATAAGATCTGAACAGGGGATCTTTAAAAAGAGGAAAAGAGCAGGAAAGGCAGGATCTGCGGATGAAACCTTCAGTTTGCAACAACTGATTCCTACCACGGAATGTGCTCAGTTATAAAATTCAAGCTATGAGAGAAGTGAGAACGGTGTGGGCCCAAGAACTGAGCCTTGAGGCACTCCGGCCACAAACCGGGTGCAGACACTCATCCTGAGACACAGGATGAGCGTCTCACACCCGGGATGAGACACTCGCAGAGGTTCACTATTATGAACCTCTGACACAATTCAGACGTAGTCCTTCAGATTAGAGAAGCGAATATCGTGGTCCACGGTGTGAACAGAACTTTTGTGGAAGAAAGAAGTCAGAGCAGCTAAAGCGACGGGATCTTTTGGGTTCTGTACCTTTGGGATCTGTTGGAGGCTTTATTTTTTTTTTTTTTACTTCTGTCTCAATCTTGGCTCCGAACTGCATTTGTGATCCTGCAGCTGTAGTCTGGGCTCAGTCACTGCTCTGCTTTGTCCTAGCATGTTCGCACACTCCCCGTTCCTGCACTTTGACTGAGAAACCTCTTTCTCAGAGGTGTCTGCTGTGCTGC
>CAKLNU010000620.1:0-65890 GCA_922788865.1 Poeciliopsis turneri
TCACATTGCGTACTAATTTATGTTGCATTTAATGTGACAAAGTGTGGAAAGGTTCATATTTTTTCTTACATAACCTACTGCATTAACACAGGTATAAACTGGAACTGGTGTATTACTGTATACTGTGTTCCCTCAACTCCAGTTATTCTGTTATCCAAACTATGACTCTTTCAGTCTGAAAGAAAAAAAGTTGTGCGTCTTCAGTTTTAAATTGAACTCTCCTGGCTGTGGTACGAAGTGAGGCACACATATTTTTCTGTTCATGGAGAAGCGTCTGACCTGCTGGCTCAACCAGCGCTGGGACTGTTTACAGCTCTGAGCTTTGAGTTTGGAGGAGGGGGACGTGTGGAGCCTTGAAAGGGGCGACAGCTGCACAGCCGAGAGCGGGTCTGGAAGGATCCGTTCGGGCAGGATCTGCACTTTGGCCTGTCTGATTCTGAGACACACAGAAGGAAGGTGATGAATCGCAGCACAAACATATGATGTCTTGAGTAAATGTTAGGAAGTGCATGACAGGAAAGTATGTAAAAAGTGAGAGCTTCTGCAAGAAGGAAGCCAGCAAAGAGCAATAAAACTTACATAACTGTTGCAAAAATAAATTTAATACAGATTAAACAAATGTTTCTTCTCAGGAGGAGAACTTAAAAGCACAAGATAAAAAGGTTAATTAAAGTGAGCAATAGTTTAAGCGCTCTAATTTCTGGGGATATCGCTATAATAGGACCTCATAACAAGATTATGGCCAACAATTGATATGTATTATATAATCTTAAGTAAAAAGATGGAGATGTGCCTTAATAAGAACTTGCTTATATGGAAAGAAAAGCTCAATGATTTCCTGGGCAGAGGAGGATGGTCGTTAAAATGATGCATTCTATGGGTCCAGCAGTGACGCAAGAAGCCTTAATTCAGAAACACTTCCTTGATTCATAAACAAACAACCCTCCATTACAAACTAGGACAACAGAAAATATGTTAATTACATAAAAAGTACAATAAATTTATGTTTTATCAACCAACTATGTGTTTATTTACCCAAGTTAAAAGGATTACAGATTATTTCAGACAAGATTAACGCCGACATATTGTATCTTCTTTAAGATCTCCATTATGTCGTTCAAAGCAAAGTAATAAATTACTGAAGAAAACACCAAACTTTTTCACTAAATTTTGTCCAACTACAATCAACAGGAACACCAAATAATTTGGTTAAAGCTTACCAAATTTGGTTAAAGTCACATAAAAAGAGAATAAATAAGCTAAAGTCGCCTTAACTTTCAGGAAGCTGTTCTGCATTAAATAAAATTTTTTAAAAAATCAGCAGAATAAGAAAGACATGAGTTTATTGAAGACACCATGGTGTGTGTGTGTGTGTGTGTGTGTGTGTGTGTGTGTGTGTGTGTGTGTGTGTGTGTGTGTGTGTGTGTGTGTGTGTGTCAAAAAATGAGGTTCCAAAGAAATTTTCCTCAAGTCCAAGTCAGAATATAAGTCTCTTCATTACAGTCCATGTCAAATTTTTGGAAGAACAAAAGAGGCAGTGCTTTTATTTTGATAAGCCAAAAGTGTCTTTGTCATGCAGTTAGCTGAACAGCAAGCTAGTGAGATGCTGGAAGCCATTTAAGTTTGTGTTGTCCAGAAATTCCTCAAAGTTATTAAAATACTGTGTTCAGATGGAGAGATATCTGTGTGCTCAAAGAAGCTTTTAACAACCCAGGATCCATGAACAATAAGGGAAGTAAATTATCTGTCTCTTTTACTGCAAAGCATGCTTAAATGCATATATTTATTAAAGTGTGTGCAAGTCTGTTTTGAGAGCAGTAAAACAAACTTGCACTCTCTGCACTCCTACAGCATTTCCTCATGTTGGATTTAATATGTAGGGGTTAGATTGCCCTCTAGCTGTGAACTTCTAGAGTCAAATAAATCAAGATTCAGAAAAGTTAAAACCTATATTGTTTTCTTATTGAGGTAATAGTTTTAAGGTGCTTAATATTAAGTTTTCATGCTGGATTTAGGGTTTCAGTGTCTACTCAGGGACTTCTTAGCACTCAGTAATCTCAGTAATCTGATAACTCCTGGATGAACATTTACAACCTGTGCATAAATACACAAAGTAGATTCTGTTGTCTCTACCGAACTGAGAAGTGAAAAGAAGTATTCAGTCCCAGACCTTTGCTTTCTCACTTCCTGGGACCAAATAAACGTACCCGTCTGCTTGAGTTCTGATCTCATGGACCTTAAATCTCTGCCTGCCAACAGCTTTCACTTTCACAGTTTCGATGCCGTACTCCTGCTCCTCTCGGTATGCATATATTTCAGCCGTTGTTCCAAACTCAGCCTCCGGCTCGCCCGCATCACTGCAAACACATGCAGAAGCTCTGAAGTACTGGTGACCTACAACAACTTAAAAGATTACAGCAACATCTAGCTCCTCTGACTGAGAAGATAAAACATGGGTGACAGAAATTTTGTACTTTTGTGTTGTACCTGTGCGCCAGCACGGCAAAGGTTCGGTCTTTCTGGATGACGCTGCGCATCATGCTGACCTCCTGCGGCCTAAAGAGCTGCAGGGGCAGCGTCTGACCCGGTACCAGCATCACGGCTGTGTGAGGGAGCACAGGGATGGTCTGGCAGCTGTCGTCGTCATGCACCGTGCGGCCGTGAAACTCCTCCATGTCTGAACCCAGGTACTGTAATCAAAACAACAAAGATATTGTTAAAAAAAAAAAAAAAAAAAGAGAACAGATGAATACAATGTAGGTGGAAAAGCAAAAACTAGCCAGATTAAGCAGATTAATATTGTGAAATATTTCTTTCTACAATGTTGGTTGTAGAAAGAAAGAAAGTCCATCGTGGACAAATGAAATGATTCCTTAAACATAAAACTTTCCACAGATTTTCACATATCTTAAGCTTATTGACAGCAGGTTTACTATTTTGGATATTTAAGATCTCAATTCAGGGAAGCATTAATACTGATTTGTTACTACTGATATAAATACAGTCATTGTAGGAAAGACCAGCGATTTGTTCACATTTTATAAAACGTTATCAAACAGATTGCTCACAGCATGAGATGTGGGAAGACTGGGGTCAAATGTGATGGTGCTGGGTTTTTCCGCCTCGTCACTGTCTCGGTCCTCAGTCTCCATGTCATCTTCCTCTTCTTCCTCATTGTCTGTCAGTGAAGACACAGAGAGACGGGTTAGTGCTCCTTCTGCATCAAACCAAACCACAGCGGCTGAAAACGCTCCACTGGACCCAAACGGGCTGCTTTACAAATGTCAACAGAGACAGAAAGCGAAAGCTAAGATGGACCAGAGCGGCCTTTGTTGCGGCTATCTGCGCGGCTTGTCAGGAGGAGGACACGGACTGTCCCCTGCTGACCCCGTGAGACATGTCTCTGCCGCTGCCTGTTACCTGGTAACAGCTGCAGATGGTTCCCCATGTTGTTGTCAACGTTGTCTCCTCCGCCTCCCTCGTCAGCCATATCTCTGTGTTTACAAAGCCAGTTCTTCTTCTATGGCGTCTTCTATGTGCTGGGCCCAGATGAAGGCAAGAGCGCCACCTGGTGACCAGGCGGTTTGAGGAAAAATGAACATTTTTTTCTGTGAGATTTTTTTAATTTTTGTTTTTTTAGCTTTGGTTTCCAAGTCAAAAAATATCCTGAAAAAAAAAAATAATAATAATAATATATATATATATATGTACATATATATAAATCAAGAACAATAGGACATTTTTTAGTTTAAAATTTGCTGTAGTGTACTTCAGAAAACACTTCTGACCCACACCTGCAGGTAATATGTCATCCCAAAACTGACTGGAAAATTCACACTGGATCTCAAGCAGTATGGACTCTGTACATCTCTGGGACCTTCCTTTGTAAATGAAATACAAACAAAACCCTGGAGAAAAAACTGATTAGTTTTCTCTCAGCGTATTTTTAACCCTATGGAGGATTTCTCAACACATAGCAGCTCTTGATACATTGACTTCAACTTAACAGGTTCCAATTGAATGGCTTTTGCTTGGAAAATATTGTCAAGGTCACAGTCATTGCTGAACCTTTATGTACTCAAGTTTACCATCTTTATGGAAGGGAGAGGTCAATGCCTCTTGTAAACTCCTAGCCATAAATGATTGTCTTGATCCAACCAGACCAGGAAACCTAAGAGTGGTGAAATGGTTGGGGTCAACACCCTGTAACTTCAATATATCGGTTTTACAATAAAACCACCATATTTCACTTTGTAATAAATGTTTTCACTTCCTAGTTTAATTTATTGATGCACCTACACTATTTGTAACATTTCCAGTTTCATCAAGCTTTCACTCCCCCTCAAGAGGGCCAACTTCAGTGCCATGATTTCTTTGAGGCAAAATATTGACAGAATAAAAGAGGCTGAACTGTTTGGAAACTTAACAGTGTTCATTTATTGTTCAATACACCACATGACAGTTTGGAAAACAAGTTGTATTATGGTCCATGAACAACACAGCTGCACTTCTGATATCCTTCCAGTATCTTTGCCTTCCTCCAGTTACGCATCCACGGGTTGGCCAGGTGTAAGTCGTCCTCCGATGGAAAAATCAGGACTTGGCCACAATTTCAGTAGATGCTCCAAGCAATCCACTCTTTGGAGGAATGGGGTTGTAGATCTGGAGAAGCTCAGACGGATCACAGCTGGCAGGGATGAGGCCTTACTTTGACCTCTGCCTCATCTTTCTCCTTTTACGCTTCAGCCTGTTGGAAATAAAATGGCAGCTTTGAGAAAAACGTCCAGCTAACTCAAAATAAACTCATCGACTCAAAGCGTTCCGCTTCCTCTGAATCTCAACTAGCTCTAGTAGATCTTTGCATGGAGCAAGATCTTTGATGAAATAATTTATCTACTGTAAGAAAACACCTCACTACTGAACTCATTTTCTGCAAGGCTCAAGTTCTGGGATCACCAAGTGTCATAATTGACTAATAGAAACTGCCTCAAGTAAGTAAAAATCTAAGTGGAAATTGGATTGAGTATCAAACAAAAGTGACGAGAAACAAAACAGCAACATGTGAATGGGGATGGAGGTGCATGAAATAGTCAATTTCCAAAAACAAAAAAAATGTCCCATTAGTGAGTCTGTTCTGAATTAGTCATTGTGAAAACTCAGATCATTAAAGTACAATTTGTATTTAAATTACCAAATTGTCTTAGCACTTCAATATTTTTAACTTCTTAAAAATAATCTTAAATGAGCCACTGATGCTCTAATTTGTGTTCAGTCAAGTACACAAAGTCCTGGCTGGGCTTTAAACTGATTAGATTTATGCTCAAATGCTAATTATTTGCATTAGAGCACCCAAATGCTTAAGACTTTATAGTAAAATTTACCTACAGTTCACTTCGATAAAACACTGATTCATAAAGAGCTTTTCATGCTACAATAATCTCAACTGCTGTTTTTTGTTATCCAAAAGTGTTGACTGAATTTTAGGCTGAATTAAAAGATTTAAGCAATTAGTATTAATTCCAACCATCATGAGGTTTTGAATGTTTCCTTAAAGCTTTATATAAATCGTTGAAAAGATGCATAAAAATTCCATGGAGTGATAAACAGTATTTTAGTTCATTTTCAATGTGCTTTGATGCAATTTAAAATTCCCCGATTTGGTTCATGTGTAACCAACATGTGTTAATTCGTTTAGATTTTTTAAAATTAAATGCATATAAAGACTGCACATGCTTAGCTTTAGCTACTGCAGTCAGCTAACCCATAAAAAAAAACCCTATGACGATATATATTCTTAAATTAAATAAATCGCTGTAGGTGGCCTGCAGTGGGTGCTTACCTGCGCATACGCTTCTTCCTCCACTAGAAGAGAAAAATAAAAAGTTTAAGTCTGAAACATTTGTTACTTTAACATCAGCTTGGAAATGAAGAGAGTGCTTCTAATTAAATATTACAAGCTTAACTTAAAAGTCTCACTATTACAACACGAAAAAAAAAAAAAAAAAACGCATGGCATCAATGGAGGCAGTGGTTTGCTTTCGCTAACGGTAGTACGCAAGGCAGCGCAGCAGGCCTTCTTTCAAATAAATATCCGTATGGTGGAATTAGTTCACTTTGAACCATTACAGGTAAATGACCATCACACATTCAGCATGATTTGAGGTTAAATTATCCTGCTTGTCAGTTGGGCATGAATAAGAAGCGAGGGCGCACGAGCTAAGAAACAAGCTAGCAGCCTAGCAACGCGAGCGGCAAACAAACACCTAAAATACAGAAACTGAATTCCTTATCTTACCTTGGCTCTCATCGTGTGGAGATTTTTCTGTAAAAATGACACAAATAACTGGTTAGCAACTGCAGATGGTTTGTAAATATCAAAGATTAACTTGGATTTCGATCTCGGTGAGATGAGCCGCCGTACCTCAACGCGAGAAGAGCAACGGAAAGAGGATGTGACGACGAAGGGCCGCGACTTTTATAACGTTATGACGTCACTTCAGACTGGCGCAGGGCGCATAGGGAAATGTAGGGTGTGTCCAACAAAGTTCGGTGCCTACATCCTTTGGAGGTCGCATTTGAAGTGTGATTAGTCAAAGCGATACAACGAAGGCTCCTTTAAAAGTTCGTCATTCTTTTCCCCCAGATTTGAAGGACGAAGGGTGCATCCTTCGCTGGCCATGGTATCCCAGGATTCATTGCGGGACAAACGGGAGATTTTTGGCGGATGAAGTATGAGCGGGAAAGGAGAGAGAGTACGATAGTTTTAGTATTAAGTATCTGTTATCAATGATAATAGGACTGTCTTTGATAACAAATTACTAACTGTACAGACAAAAAATTTTAATAATAACTTAATAAGAAACATTAAACTTTTCCATTATTAACCCTGAGAAGAAAACATTTATTTGTAAGTCCTACCTATTTAAAGAAAATAATGACCTAATATCTTTCTTTTCCATTCTGTCTAAAAGTAAAACAAATTTATTACAAAATTGCTGAATGACTTTCTCTTGAATTTTTAATTTTTTTTCAAATGAAATTCAGCATTAGTAACAATTCATGACTCAATTACTGAGACAATATTCACTGTAGTGCTATAAAGACCATTTGGAATGATCTTCAAAACTGAATCTGGTATAAACAACCTATTTCATAAAACTTTTGATATGTCAAAATGTACTCTGCAATAGGCAATGTAGAATCAAACTATGGTATTTTAAATTTAAATCTCCTGGTTACTTCAAGTATTGATTTTTAAAGACCTCTCCTGTTTTCAGCATTTTGCTCAGTGAAATAATTTGCTTCAAAAATGTTCACTTGTAAAGATTTATATTATGTTTACTCTGTATTTTGAAAATTTTCCTAATTTTCTCTTCAGTTATACAAGTTGAATTGTTCTTTGTTGTCAAGTGTGCCTTTTTCTGTTTTGAATCTTAAAAAGTTTACAGGTTGAGATATGCTATATATTTGAGAATCACATGCAGGTAGTGATTTTGTTTCTTTTTACAAGATTTTAGGAATTATCGCTACCTGTTAACTAGCAAGATTCACTTTAGATCATTTCTGCAAGCGAATAGCTGGTGGCAAGGTTTATACATTTTCTAGAGTATAACTGGTATAATACATGGAAATTTTTAATATTAAAATTTATATTTTTTCTCATTAATCTTCCAAACTTTGTGTACAGACTCAAAGGGGTAAAAGAATCACCTATTATTCAAACTTTTTGTGTTAAGCAGTCTTAAGTATCATTTACCAATCTGTGTAAAAATATTTTTTATTATATAACCTGAGGGTGAACAAGAAAAACAAAGAAAACCAGATGTGTATGAAAACATTTTATTCCATTTCCATAGGTGTAAAGTTTCTTGCCCAGTGGTTGAGCTTGAAAAAGCAGCATTGTGCTTTTCTCCCAACGTTTTTTATTGTGGACAAAAACCAACCAACACTTCTCTCAGACCTCAAAAATGGAAACTGACATGAAATGATCGTACAGCTCTGTCTCGACTGAAGACTTGTCTTCAGACAAGTTTTCCAAAACTTTAAACAGCTTTAGTCTCCATGATTCATAAGACTAAAGTGTGTTACAGGTGTAAATGGTAGAAAAGTTTTCAGTTTTTAAACTAGATCACAAAGTATAGATGTTTATTTTCACCATAAAAAGGGGAATGGCAGTAAATGTAGCAGATTGTTCCCTAAAGTCGTGTTTGTTTCCACTTCCTTTCCTTGTGTACCTAAAATATTCTCTGTTCAGCGTTTTAAAATCTAGGGATTAAAACATCAAAGAAAAATATGGCCATAATAAAAATATAAATGTTTATTTTAGTATTTAATCCTTTACTGCATAATATTGGCAAGGAAAATAATTCAGGTTGACTCCAGTTTTCGATGTTTTAAATGCGTTTGTAAACTAGAAACAAGTGGAGATGCATTAAAATTACTTTGCTGCGAAAGCAACCAACATGAGCTTATTTTCTAACTAATAAATCAAAAGGTAATTATTAAACATGTTTAAAACTCAGTCTGGTGATTTTTATACAAAAACAAAAAGGCAAAACTGCATGAAAAAAAAAAAACACACACAAAAAACCCAAACATGTCTGATGCACATTTTGAGAAAAAAAAAAAAATTACATGCTTTTTTTCCCCTCCATTCCTCGACCAAGTTAGGGAAGAAAAGGAAACATTTCTCCAGTGATTTTATCAATTAATAAAGCAAAGGGTTAAGCCAAATATTGATCAAATGTAGGTATTTCTAAACAAACCTATCAGTTTAATTTGCTTGATTGGCAGAGAGCTCCGGAAAACTTGTCGTGTTTTGTCTCCCTTGTCTTTGGGGTCTTGCATGTGTGGAAAGGCAGTTTTGTTTATTCTGGTGCTTCTGTGTCCTCAGTCGGCTGTCCAGTTGCATTTTCTGCCGTCTTTGACGCCTGGAAGACATGAAAGGGTTAAAAAGTCACATGGAAACTGACAAACTAGTTAACCGTCCTGTTCAGCTGAAAGTGGCAAAAAGCAACACGGTGACAGAACTGACTGCGCATCACAGCAGAAGTTACCTTCTTTTTCTTCTTCTTTTGTGTTTTACGGCTTGCAGAGCTCTGTAGTAAAGCCTTGAGAGGGGAGAAGAGACTCAGGATGCATGGTGTTGATTTTTGAGAAGTTAAACATTTATAACTTATTTCAGGCTCACCTTTAGCTCTGGATCCTGAACTTCGTGCTCCGACTTGTAGAGCTCCGGATCGAAGGGTCCATTTGTGATTCTATGAGGCCCGTTGGCCATCAGCAGCACTGTGAACTTGAACTGGGCGACAAACTCTCCTGGAGGGAAAAAAAATAATAGTAGAGGTAGTAAAGATGCGTCTTAGATTCAAATATTGTTAAAACGGGAATTTATTTAAGTGATTTACGTGAGGAGGAAAAACATGTATAGGCTCTTTATACACCAAGTGATTCATGTCAGACATTTACTTGTATTAATATTGCTTATAGCTTAAAAGTCTGATTTTCTGAGAAACAATGTTGGGTTTTTATTAGCTGTGAGATATAACCATTAAAAGTAACACAAACACTTAAAATAGTGTTTGATTCTGTGTGCTATTGAGCGATGTAATTTGTGATTTTGTAATTTTCTGGGACGCAGATCTACACCTAACAGAAGGTAAGATACTCACCTTCCTTCTCATGCAGCACACTGAAGGGCTGCAGCAGCTCGTGTTTTGCGCACTCGACCACCCCGAGACGAGCCTTAGCCTCATCCTCAAAAGCCCTGATAAAAGAATCGATGGCGTTTATTGACCTGCTGCACATGTAGCACTTCAGACGGGTGGCGGCGGTAAAGGGGACATATTGCTTCCGAACCTTAATGTGAAGGGCATGGCATCAAAGCGTCGCTCCACTTCGCTGAAGAACGTACGAGAAGTCTTCATTTTCAAGCCGTACTGTTTGCTGGGGTCCCGCTTATAGATGGTGGTCCGCAGACCCGAGTCTCTGGCCTGGAGATAAACCAGACATGGAGTTCAACTTTCCCTATTGGTTTTAATGAGAATTAGATAAAGTGGTAAATTAATAAGAATATTGGGTAAGAATAGCTCCGGATGGAATACAAAAATGTTGAATGTTTTTGTTTTATTGTCTTTCCAGGGATTAGACTGAAAGTAGCTTTGGCTAAATCTGATGTAAAACATCTCTTGTTGTGAAAATTAAGGTGTTTACATATCGTCTCTGGGATATAATAAATAATAAAATATTGTGACGGTGAGTAGGCCTGCCATAATAAACACCAAATCAATTAATTGCATAATAAATTAAAACAAACTCAATAATTTCTAATTTTGTGATTTATTGTTTTTCTCTTTCTACCAAAAACTGGATGGGAAAAGTCTTCAGTTTGGATTTTTGGTCTCAACTACATCACTTGTTGAAGAATAATTTTGTTTAATGAGACTTTGTAATTCATTGTATTAGTTTTTTCTGTTGTTTTGTTCATTTATTTTGGATATTTAAAATGTCTTCCAGTTCCAGTGTTAAATGTTCATTGGAATTTAAATATTATCGTTTATCGGGATAACCGCTGGGACGATTAATCGTCCAGACACATTGGTTAGTTATTGCGAAAGGCCTAAAAGTGAGGAGCAGAGACGACTTACCTTCCCTTCTCCAGTGCTGACCAAAACATCGACAGCGTAAACTTCATGTACCTCAAACTCTGCCTTCTCGTGGTCCTTTCTGGAGAAAGTAATCAGAAAAGAAGAAATATTTGAAGATCTTACCCGCTGCTATAATAATCTTTGTGATCGTTTTCAGAATAAACGATGGCGACGGTACCTTTGCTGGTCTGACGGGTTCTGAATGATTGTTTTCTCCCCATCTATCACATGCTGCTTTAACTGATGAGACAGCATACCTTAAAACCGCAAAATCAAAAGCAGTGAATAATGCTGAACATTGTGGAAGGAAATATAGTGCCATGGAAACATAATCTGGCAGGTTATGAGTGCATAACCATTATCCCATTACATGATGACGCAGACACCCACCCTCAATAGGACAGCATTTAAACGACTGTGCGATCTTGTTCCAGGCTTCTGTCACTTGAGTGTTCTGAGAGAAAAACGAAATCAAATATTTTCTAAAATATGCATTTTATCTCTAAGATTTTTAAATTTAAACCAGTCTCTGATCTATTCCATTAACTAATCAGCTCTGAATTGATTAAAAAGAAAAGAGAAAGGCAGCAGAAAACCTGAGGTTAGGATTGAGAGGAACATAAACCTTATGTTTCACAGAACTCATCTTTTTAGCCACACGACTGTTTCACCTGGTTGCCGGGTTTAACGAGGCGTAGCGCCGCTTCTGCGCACAGATGAGCCGCTTTGATGACGTCGGCTTTTCGGCCTGTGATGGGGTTCTCCTGCAGCAATAGAACCGGGCCGCAGCAGTGAACCAGAGGATGTAGAAACGGGACTAAAAAACAGGATTTTGTTTCTAAAAAGCTCTCACCTTACTGGCTCCAACAACAAAGCTGTGAGCCACGTTTGCGATGAAGCCGTCAACGTGAACCCCAAGATCTCTGAAGAAAAAACAAAACAGGAGTGCAAACATTTAGAGCTGAAGTTTAGCTGCCACTTTTATTTCACTATGAATTCCCTTTTTGGAAGTAACAGACATGATTCTGCAAAAGACAAGGGGGTGTATTCAGTAACTATCATACAGTACAAAACAATACTTCTTAAAACAATTCCTTATGAACGCTAAAGACATGATGAGAAACCAAAATGCACCAATCAACCTGTGATCTACAGATATTGAAAAATATCTTATTTCTTTATCTACTAAATGCATAAAAATAAAGTTTGGTCTTTAAAAGAACCAACAATATTTGATTTGATGCACTTTGAGATAAATTACTGGATAGAAATTAAGAACATTTAACACATAAATGGTGACAGTCAGTGCAACTACAGCCTCTATCAAAACACCTACAGAACATTTTGTACAGTGTTGCTAAAATGTCTTAACTAATTTAAAAATATTGCCAACTTTTAATGGGAGATGTTGTCTAAAAGTCAAATAAACTGTTACAGGCCAAGTAAACACTTGGTTGGTTGAGCCACTATTTAGATTAATCTCAGTGTTTTTGCTTCTCAAGTTCACTGGTTGCAAATTACAGTGAATCAGCTTAACCAGAGATAAAGCTCCTGCTTGTCTACTAATCCTTAAGCTAAAAGCCAAAGAGCAAGGAGCAAAAACAATCTCACTGTACAAATGTTCCAGTCAGGAGAAGCAGACGGAACAATAGCAGCATTTTATACCAACTATGGCTTAGTGAAGACAGTCACAAATAATATACCAGGTAAGATTACTAAAACTGGAGTTTTCTCCAAAATGAGTAAAAAGACGAGATAAACTAATGTTTGCAAGAAACTGGATGGTTTTATGGCTGGCACTAGAGGTTTTTAATCAGTCCTCCATATTTCAGACGAAGAGTATGATTCACAGACAATTATTTTCTTCTAAATAATACATTTGGGGTTTGGTAAAACCACTCAAAACCCAGTGGGAGAATTAAGATTATGATCAAAGCAAACTTTAACTTTAAGGCACAATAGCAAAAATAGTTTTATCACAGAAACACCACTGTGCAATAGCCCACAATATTCACAGAAAAACAAAGTGTTGGAAGTATCATGCCTTGTGCTTGTTTTTTTTGTTTTTTTCCAGACGAAACTTAATTATGTGTTAAAGTGGATGAAATAATGAAATGTTCTAAATACAGTCAGCTATAAAGACATTTCTAACATAAAACATCAACATAAAGAAGAAAAACACACTGGAAGCAGCAACGTTACTGCAGTGTGGCGCCTACATTTTGACCAGATCCCCATCTTTGAGTGTGTAGTCGGGGTCACTCTTCAGGGGAGAGAAGTGGCAAACACAGTTGTTGACTGAGACGCTGGTAGGGAAGGCAATGCCTAGAAGAGAGAGGAGTCTTTATTTAGAAATGACCCACAAGTTAATCTCAAATCAATCAATAGTCTTCAAAACAGCTGATCAACTTAATCCAGATTAAGTTGATTTCAAGACGCAAGCGACCCCATCTTCGCCTCACCTTTCTTCATTTCCTTCTCCTTCTTGAAGACCTTCCCGGTCTCGGTCACGATGTAGGCGTCGCCCACCTCACACAGGCTGAGCACAGAGATCCCGGCTTTAGCCGCCTCCACAACCTTACGAAGAGCCTCTGTGTGGAAACAAACCGCACAAATCAGGACAGCCTCGTCGCTGGTCTGCTGGTGTGACTCTTGATACTGTTAAACTGAGGGACGTCAGGAGTTCTGTGACAACAGCTTCACTAGTGTACTACCATGAGAAGTTATGGTATTTCAAAAATACTCAATGGGTGTAATGGAACTGCAGTGGAGGCAGAATCTGTGATCCATCCACCCAAAGCTTTGTGTTGCTGCTCAACAGTCTGTGTTGCAATGCCCAAAGGACGGCTTTATACCCGTAATTACCCACAACTACAATCCAAGCAGGTAATACAAGCCCTGATGTGAAACACAGTCTATGAGATTCTGTGTAACCATTGCCAGAACAAATTCTGTGCAGGTTTGAGTACAGAGCGCACAAATGAAGATGGAGAGGGAAAAATTTCTGTTTATATTTGCGAATTAGAACAGTGTATATTTTTCATCATTTCATCATTATAATATTTCACTTTTTTAAATGACTATTTGGTTCAATAATTCCCAAACATACTTAACCACACAGAAAAATAAATGGACACAGAATGTTTTACCTACATGGGTGGAAAATAATGTGCATTTTTGAGAGGCAAACTAACCAGTATTACTAGAATTTCAACAGACTGAAAGTGAATTAAAGATGAATATCAAGAAATCTGACAAGCCATCCCAATAAAATGTTATTTTTAATCAAAGGAAATTATGTTTTTAAACCAACTTGTAAGTAAATGTCACCAAAAAAAAAAAGACAAAAGACAATTTATATTAAAATGTGTCAATATTTAAATTTAGGAAAGCCCATGTGAGGCTCTGGGTTACAAACTTGAACTTGTTCAACTTTTTACATGATCTCATGATCATTTCATATGATGTGAGAAGTTACTTAAACTGTGCTTCTTATTCTACTATTAAAGAAAAAAAAAGGAGGAAAAAAAAACTTCTCCCAACTAATTTTAAAACATCAAGTCCTAATGTAGCTCCTGAACTAAATAAATTCATCAAAATAATTCCTCCATATGTTAAAGTTAATGTTAGCCTGTTAAGAGCCAGTCAACGTGGTGCATAAGTGATTCTAAAATTAAAATAAAAAGTGAACAGAAATGGTTTTTAACACATATTTGTAAGGTTACTGAGTGATAAAGATAGCAATGACTCAGATTCGTGCTACAACGACTGACTCATAAGAACGAAGCTCGGTTCCGTTCTTATCTTTTCGGCTCGTCGGCGTTCAGTTTAACGGACAACCATGTACAAAGCTGAGCTAGCTTGTTTGTTAGCATCTCACAATGTTTTAAAGGTTCCCCCCCCCCCATTTAAAACCCTAACATCAACCTTGAACTACGCCAGCTAGCTCCGGCTAACTTGGCTATATAAAATTGTAGGCGCCGCACCTGTTCGCCTGCCGGTTATGATAGCGTACGTGCTCCCTGAATGTAAAAGCACATGGCTTGAAGCTGCAGCTGCTGCTTCTGCCGCTGAGTGGGGAACGTCGCTAGCTGGCAGCTCGACAGGCCGTTAAGGGCAGGTCGTTCCAGTCACAAACCGCTCTTAATTTTTTCGTCAACTTACGGGTGGCGATGTCACCCCCCATCTTATACTTGGTGACCACTAGGTCCTCGGCTATGGTCTGCTCTTGCTCCTCGTCGGACATGTTGGCAGTGAAGTTCCCGTCGCTCCTGGGCCCAACGAAGCGACAGCTCCCCGAAGATCAACGCGGCTCAGACCGCTACGCAGCTGCTCGTTGTACGCGCGCAAGCCTCCGGATGCCCCGCAAGCTCCTCCCACTTTACGGCGTGACGTAGCCACAACCCAGCCCGCCAAAAAGCCGGGATTTGTATGGCAAGCTAACTTATCATATAACAGTTCTGGAACGCAGTTCTGAGGTCAGATCATTACTAGTTATTTACCATTAATAATTTTGTAGTACTTCCAATATTATCCATGCTTTTTATTTCTCATAGCCATTATGAGAAAAATAGCAATATTATTTAATATATAGTAATATTTATTTTTTTGTCGTATATTAATCTATATCCTAGACCTGCACAGCAAAAATGGAAAACATTACATTGTATTATCATTCCTGAATACTGTGACAATGATTCAAGTTATGATCCACCCATAAGGGTCATTTTCAGGGAGTTCAGGGACTCTAAAGGATCCGACCAGCTCCCTCCCCATGATTTCGGCCCAAAAACATGACTCCACCTCTTCCCTGCTGACGTCACAGCCGTGTTGGGACGTGGTGGCCATCCACCACCTGGCCATCCACTACTGCGTCCATCTGGACCAGCCAGGGTTGCACAGCAGTCGTCAGTGAACAAGTCTGCAGGCCTCAAAAAGTGTTTGTAATTATTTTTATTGCTTACAAAATGCACGTCATTTGTAATCACTCACAGAGGTCTAAAAACATACATTGACGTGCATTGTTCTCAAAAACATTTGACTTACTGAAAATGTAAACAGTAATTGTAGCTTGTAATCTGTTTAGTGTCAGTGCTTTAAACACGCAGTGCTTTTAAGACCTGAAATGCCCAAAATCAAAGGCCATAAACATAATGACAAAAAATGTACAGAAGCCCATTTTTGACAATGATGGAGAAACAAGACAGATCTAATAGTGTTATTACCATTAGTGAGAAACGTTCCCATAGTGTTTCATTACAAAACTGAAAATGTCTTGTTGCATAGTTGACATAAACGTACAATCCCTGCTATCATGGAGGTAGGGAAGCATGATGAAGGTCTAATGAAGACATTTTACAAATGAATAAAGTTAGCATTATAAAGGTTTACTTCTACTTGTATAATCATTTTCAGATATTATAAGGACAGCCTTTATTCTAATAAAGTTCTTCAATATCCTGAGGTTTTTTCATCATCAGATGCACTTCCAGTAGTTTTCCCCCCTCAAAATGATATGGGCGTCTATGCTAAATATATACATAAAATTCTTATTAAAACAAACAAACAAAAAAAAAAAGCATGAAAACAAACATTTGTAATATAGGTTCATTGAAAAAGATACAAAGTCTTCACACCTTATTAAATGTTCTGTAAGGTTTTAATTCCAGTCTTTATGATTTTCATTGAGATTGTATCAAAGGCTACATTATGTGGCTTGTTGATTCTTTTCCTTGTTCAGGTCCTTCATGAAATCTCTTCCAAGACTGAATGAACGTGTTCTTCAAGTCGGCATTGCATTGGACTTCAGGAACATCCTGCTGTGCCAGTATCCTGGATTGTCGAAGGATCTTTCGGAGGATGTCGGTTCCCCGATCCCGACTCCAGCTCCCACCCTGAGATGGGGATCAAAGCCAGACGAGTGCATCTCCGTGCAGTCCACTGCTACCTCGCCCTCCCTCCGCATGTTCTGGTAAACGACCGTATCAACAGCAGGTGGCGGAGCTGCAAAGCAGTCCATGTCCTCGTATTCGTCCGCCTCACTGTTGTCACTGCTGGGCTCCTTACTGTCAGCAACAGGTTGCTGCTGCGCTGTTTGTCTGTTCGTGTACTGATAGTCGTCAGTCTCGACGTATTCGTTCTCCGGTCTCACCGTAGCGTCTCCTCTCGTCCTCGGTAGAATCGGAGGTGGAGGGGGGGCGTGCTCCGGTGGGATTTCCACTTTCTCGTTACATCTGATGTCCATGTATTCATACTGCACCTCCTTGGAACCCTGCTGGGCTGAATGGGGATTTTTCTGACTCGCCTTTTGCCCTCCCCCGGCCTCCAAGCTCAGCGTTGCGTCGCAGTAGGCTGTCGCTTGTGACGATAGGGAATAAGTTCGTCTCTTGTTGGACCTCAGCCAGTGAGGGTTGTGCCTCAGAGAAACAGCTGTTTGCTTGTTCATGTACTCATACTCCTCATCATCTGGGCTATCCAGGAGGCCTAATGAGTAGGACTTTCCCATTCTGCCTGCAGTGGCTCGAGACGAGTACATTAGGGTATCTGAAACCGTAAAAAGAAAAAAATGTGGGTGATTTTAAATATGAGACATTGTTTAAAATGAAGTTTTATCCCAAAAGGCTGCACCTGTGATGCTCATTTTGTTTCATGAAAGTAACAAAAGCTTGTTTTTCAAAATTTTGGAACATTTCTGTTAAAAAAAACTACAACCCTTTTAAAGAATTTTTAAAATATATTTTTTTTAAAGCCTAAATATAATTTTTACTATCATATAAAAAGTGTAAAACTTTATGGGAATCTTCAAAAAGCACACTATTCTCTTAACTTTGCGACAAATAGGGTTTGGAAATGTTTAACAGATGAAAGTGTCCACAAAATGGTAAAGCTGAACAAAATCTCAACAAAAGCAAAGGAAAGATTTTGACGCTTAAAGAAGTTTCACACAGAGGAAAAAAACTGCCTCTGCACATTTTCAAAAAATGTTTAAGAACATGTTTTACTGTCACACACTAAACATGTCTGAAGATTTTCAGATTTCTTTTAGGGAAGTGATTTGTTTTAAATGTTAATTTAGAAATATCCCTCTGAACTTATTTCTTATTGAACTTGTGAGATGAGGGGACATCCAGTGTAATTCATGCATGTTACATTTTGAGCACACCTGGGCTAGCACAAAATATTAAAATATATAGACTGATTAATCTGCACTATAAAATATTAATACGTTAATTGCATGCGTAAGTGCGTGTACGTCCTGATTTAAACAGATGTTCGACAAAAAAGTTCAGTACGTCTCAAAACCAAGACTCGTCACCAGTTTTCTTATTCCAGCTCAACATGAACTTTGTCACACATTCCAGTTATTTAAACTTTTTTTTTTTAATTATGAATTCACTTTGGTCTAGTGTGCTTGAATAGTTTTACATCAAACCCTTGACCAGCTACAGCAAGTTTACTGAAGCCTCTCAACCTCGTGTCAAAGCTTTTTAAACCCTCAGAGCATTGTCACCTCTTTCTGGGCTTCCTCCAGGAAGGACGTATCCGTTCTGATCTTCCTCCTCTGTGTCGGGGGACGGAGTCTCCGGCGGCCCACCAGACATGCTGTCCCTCTGTGATACGTAAGCGCTGTCCTCGCGTTGCCGTCTTCTTTTCAGACTTCCGGGCAAAGAAAAGTCCTCGCTCATCTCTATGTCCACCGCAGTGCCGCAGCCCTCTGAGCTCTCAGACATGGTGCGCGCAGAGTTCAATCGAGAACGGGACTGTCGCACAACACAGATAATTTGAGATTAATCATTTTAGTAGTTTGAATATGACGTGGGCTGATTTTTAAAAAAAAAAGCTTTTTAATGCTTCTACCTGTCCTCCAAAGCCTGGGGTCATGGGCAGGTATCCAGCCATGGTTGATGGATTGAGCACCACCTTTAGCACAAAAATCAATGAATGTTATGTGGATACAGATGAGCAGACAGTGCAAATACACGCATAAAATGCAGGGGATGTCAACAGAATATCGTCCCCCTACTCTGTTAGTGTCGGTCCTGGAGATCCGGCTCAAACTCCTGGACAGGAGGTGTGGTCCTGGAGTCCCGCAGTCTGCCGAGGTATGCCCTGCAATGTCCTGCAGATCAAACTCTAACTCATCCAGGTCTGTACTCCGCTGGGCAACTTCGTCAGGAGGTGAATCGTGTTGATTGCAGTCTTCCTGCCGAGACCAGAAAAATAATAAATGCGCATGCTGCGTTAGCACCAACAGCTAAGCAACACGGTGCTGAGCCAGGCAGGTCTTACTCTGATGACCAGGTAGCGAGGCGGGTCTCTGGCCATTCTGGTGAATTCTCCAGCCAGTTCCTTAAATGTTGGACGGACATTCTCATCGATCATCCAACCTGGATAAGCAAGAAATAAAGTTATTAATAGTTTTCTGTGGGACTGCAACCAGCAAAAAAACAGCTTTCACCTGCAAAATGTAAATGACTTACACTTGACCATCACCATGTAGACGTCAATGGTGCATATTTGAGGTTGAGACAGACGCTCGCCCTTTTCCAACAGATCAGGAACTTCCTGTGGTCGCATTGTGGAGTACGGCTCTGTCCCGTGAGACATCATCTCCCAAACAGTCACACCTAAGATTCAGAGAATGTTGAAGCAGTCTGAGCAAAACAGTCTTTAAGTTTGTAAAAGTGACCTATTGAACAGGATGAGACAGATCTACGGGCAATACAAAACATGTTCATGACTATTTTTACACAAAACCATGCAAACAGATGCACAACTATACAACAGTACATCTTTGAAAAGCAGAAGTAGAGCCTCCTGCATAGCCAGCAAAAATTCAGCAAGTGGTTTCAAGACGGTAAGTCAATAACAATGCACTTGTCTTTTCCAGCAGCCATTGTACAGCACATACAGCGGTAAAACCAGCTGACTGAATGTGCGGGAGCTCTGCTTTGGTTGCTAGGTAACGGTGGATCAATTTGGAGGTTTTTGAAACTGTAAATCTTGTCATTTCTTGCTTAAGAACAGCTGGTTTTTTAATTTATTTATTTTTTGAATGTTTGGGTTTTTTTAGACTTAGTTGAGACCCAAATAGAAGTACAAAAACTTAAAAATGTGAACTTTGCATAATAGGTCCAAGTTAAATAAAGTCAGTAGAGCCTACCATAACTCCACACATCACTCTGATGAGTGTATCTGCGAAACAAGATGCTCTCCAAGGCCATCCACTTGATGATTGGTGTCTGCACATGTAAACAGAAAAATGTTTATTGGTAATCATTTTTAAAAAAACAAACAGAAACAGTGGAGATGAAAAATAATGGATGTTAAAAGACATAAAATAATTTTCCTAAATGTCTGTTTTCCTGTTTCTGTGTCCTACAACAGGTTTAAAAAAATCATGCCATTGAACTTCTTCACATTTCCATTTGTTACAAGAAACTTCAATGTATTTTTTAAGATTTTAGATGACATCAACAGAAAACAGAACATAATTGAAAATTAGTAGAAAATTTATGATTTAAAGAAAAATCTTTACAAGAACAACAGAGTAAATCTAACAAGCATGGGTTGCAGTTAAAGCTGTCAGTCTCCTGGTTTTAACATAAACTCCTCCCTATCATTGCACAATACTGCCACCACCGTGTTACACTATAATTCCTCTGACTAAATTACTTTTTTTTTTATGTTTAACGTTTCTCTTGTGTAGCTGGTGGGGAACTATAACTAGGATACCTCATAACTTTCAAGATTTGCAAGATTTCTTCTTGCAAATCTTCCATAAAGGCTGAATCTGTAAAGTCGAAGACCAACAAGTGTCCCACCAAACTTCTTCCACCTGAGCTATGGTTTTCTGCAGCTCCCTTAAAGTTACTGCAGGCCTTTCGGCTGCTCTCTAAGTAGTTCTTTGTTATTCTGTCACATAAAATCCCAATAAAATACATAGAACATTATAGTTGTATTGAAACGAGGAAAAGTTTAAGGCGTTTTGATACTCTTGATTAGCACTGTATATGACTCTTCCTATAAAACTCACCTTGCCCTCATTAAAAAAGTTTTTCTTGTCATCAGAATAGAGCAGGTCCGCCACGCCGTAATCTGAAATCTGTGCTGTGAAGTTGTCATTGAGGAAAACATTTCTGGCAGCCAGGTTTCTGTGGACAATCCTGTTTTCCTCCAGGTAATTCATTCCCTGATGGTGAAGAAGAACAACGTGACTTGTCTTTGAAATGTCTGTGCAGAACTAAAAAAAACAGAGGCTGCAATGGTCCGTTACCTTTGCTATCTGGACACACCAGTTGAGCAGCCTCTGTGGGCTCAGCTTGCTCTTGTTGTTCCTGACATGCTCCAGCATGGAGCCCTGACTGCTGAGTGGGGTGACGAGTTGGAGGCTGTCGCCTGGACAGAAACCCAACGTCCTCACAACGTTGATGTGGTTCATGCTTCCAATCGCAGTCATGTGCTGTGGAAATCATTTCCGTTACATATTAAGACTTTAATATCTGAGT
Organism: Poeciliopsis turneri; assembly: GCA_922788865.1. Classification (NCBI taxonomy): domain Eukaryota; kingdom Metazoa; phylum Chordata; class Actinopteri; order Cyprinodontiformes; family Poeciliidae; genus Poeciliopsis; species Poeciliopsis turneri. Next base: position 21,155 of record CAKLNU010000620.1, read on the forward strand.
TTTCAATCACAACAAAATCTAATTCCTTTCCATGCAAGCTCACGCTCTTTCCAAGCATTATTTCAGACGGTTAGACAATACAAACATTTTACTGAAGTTGACTTACATCTGTCACTTTGTAGAAATTTTGTCGACCTGTGCGATCATGAATCGTCCTTATAGCAACAGGCAGCTTCACTGTGTCTCCCTCAGGGATCCAAACGCCCTACGATATAAAGAGAGCCCAGCTTGAGACACTGACCAGTAGGAATCAGATGTGGAAAACGAATGCTGCAATGTGTACCTTGTGGACGGTTCCAAATGCTCCGTTACCCAGAGGTTTGATCTTACGCAGCTCCGAGGGTTTGAAGATCCGAGCGTGGACTTTCTCTTTCTCCTCCAAAGGTTCGAAACTCTGAAGACACAAAGGATAAATTTATATTTTCCTCTTTAAATTCAAACAGGAGTGGGAAACCAGAGACAGACAATGCCGACTTACTTCACCACTCTCCATGTATCTCCTCATGGCTCGCTTACGACGGATGACGATGCTTCGGCGCCACAGAGTCGTCAGGACAAAGATGGAGAATGAAATGAAGAGTGTGGCGAGGACTCCCAGTATGATGCCGGTGGTTGCTTGTCTAATCACAAGAGTTTAAAGGATGATATGCAATCAGAACCTGCTGATTTCTGATAACACCCAAATCAAAACTATAAAAGACATATCTAAATAAGAAATATATTACCCAGACAGGGCTCGAGGAGCAATTCCCACACAGTCCCCGATTCCAGGGCCAGTACATCTGGAGGCCAAATGCATGAAGAGTCAGTTTAAAGAAAGGGAGATACACATAGAGGGGTACAGATTTGTAATCATCACTCACCCTTGGGTGCAGTTCATGTGGCATGTCTCACAACGGCCTTGTTTGCTGGCATATTTAAAGATGACTTCCTCCCCGCCCAGCACACCATCGGGACACGAGGAGACGCAGTGTGGACCGTCCTGCAGGCTGGAACATGCTACACACTGATTTGCTCCCTGGAGGTAGACAAAAGACACAGAGCGGAGACAATATTTGAGCCACTAGGGGGCAGCAGAGGATCTTTGCCCAAACCTTACTCTTGTTCTACTTTGACCAATTAGAGAACGTAAGCCACCAGGCGTAAGAAAATAGCAAAGGGATCATACCGGCCCCGTGCAAGTCTTCATCCCTTCCTGGACTTTGCATTCAGGATGACACGGCAAACACTCGCCTGACTGCGTGGCAAACTCCCTCCTATTTCTGCATTGAGAGCATTAAGAAATCTGTGAAGCACCCAGCTGAAACTTGCATCATTTATCCTCAATGAGATTTTTTTTTTTTTTTTTTTGAAGACCTACCCAGTGAGGAACATGCAGTCTGGCACACACATTCCTCCACGGCTGTACTTGTTGCAGGAAACACACTGGTCCGGCCCCGGGCCCCAGCAGCCATCAGAAGAGCACAGGGGGTCACACACATGGCCCTCCTCAACTGTACGGCAGAAGGAAGACAAATCATTGTGGTGAAGAAGCCTCAGCGTCGCTGGGATGAGGTGGAATGAAGAAACACTGGTAGGTGTGAACACAGGACTAAAAATACATTTCGCAACACAGCTCAAGGTGAACAAACTCCTGGCTGAAAAATTACTTGTTACAGAAATTAAGCAACTATTTTAATCCATAGATTCCAGTTGCTGTACAACTTCAACAGGACATTTCGTTCCAGTTTGAGGAATATACAGTAAATTTAATTTCAAGTGACTCATGTTGCTTTTGTTAAACATTATTCATAAAAATATACAATTTTTAAGCTATGCATATTTTTTCTAAGTGAAAGAAAAAACTAAACTGTGTTAATTGAACAATTTCAAAGAATTTTACAGAACAAAACATCAGGAATCAAAAGAAAATGCCAAAAGTATCACCTCATCTTCCTTTGTCACAGATTTTTCTTTGTGTTATTTATCTCAAATATGTAAATGATGCCACGTTTTACAAAACAAACATTTCACAATATTAAGTAAAATTTTACGAAGCACAACAATTAATTATAGGACACTAAAGAAAATAGCTGGCACATTCAAAGAACATCAACTTTAAAAAAAAGGATCAACTTTAATGACGTCTTATTGCTGATATTCAGGGTGATTATTGTACTCCAGATATAATAGCTTCAGATCTTCAGGGAAGGTTTTCTAAAGGATTTATGAGCTGTAGAAAATCATACCAGGAAGCACTTCACTTACTGTCACAGAGTAGATCTTAAGATCACATAAAATCTGAAGGTCTGTAAATAATTGATGTGGTTTACAATTTTGTTGGTGCTGCAGGTCATTTCAAAAAGATGTGAAATTGTTCCCCCGACTGAATAAAAGCGCTTAATTTAAAGGTTGAATAATCCAAAAACATTCCATCTGAGATAATCCCCTTTAATAAAAATGTTAAAAGTATATTTCGATTGGTGAAATGGTAAAAATGTCAAAAATGTTAAAAAAAGTTTTATTTGACAGACTTATTTTAATTCAGAGCACGTTCTTTTTTAAAGTAAAATCTATGCATTGACTCCATTAGTTCATTAGTAGGAAACTTCTGTGTCATAAATTAGATCTCTATCTGCATTTTAATACGGCTTTTCATTCACAAAACCAGTTTACCTTAGTCACATCTTAAATTGTGAATGTTTTTAATTGTTTGTATGTTAATCATTTGTTATCTCTTGACCAGGACTGCCTTGAAAAAGAGGTTATTGATCTCAGAAGTTAGTTAAATAAGGGATAAATAAAAATAATCTTAACTTTCACCAGCACTAAAAAGGTTTACTAAATCCATTATGACACCACTCACCACACCGATCCTGTCGCCGGTTTTCCTTGAAGTTATTCTGCTGTTTCTGGGGACTGGAAATGATGCGCGTCCAGTTCACGGTGTTGTAGTAGCACAGCTTCTTGTTTTTGTTGATGTAGACGCCGCCGTCATTTAACTTCTGCAGGGAGCGCAACCCGAAGGAGGTGAGAGACTGGATATTCATCACGAGTAAAGAGTAGCCCCTGAAACAACAGGTGATAATGTGAATCCTCATTTTTGCATGAAAGAAAATCTGAATTGGACAAACTGCTTACTTTAAAAAGACCTGTTCTGGATTATGTGGGCTCACTATTTTTAGGTTTTGCCATTTCAGTAAAAAAATATAAATACAGAGGAGTCTCTAAGTTTTGAGTTTCTCCCCTGAACTTCGACAAAACAAAAACTGATTCCGATTACTTCTAGAGGTTTCCTACATCCATGTTTTAATTTTTATTTCTTCAAAAGAAATTATACATTTCATTTGAAAAAGCAAAACTTAAATTTGGGAAATCTTGAAAGAAAGTAGACAGTGGAACAAAACAGAAGTTAATCTTATTTAAAAACATAAATGATTAGCAGGATAGATTGGTATTAAGCTCCCAATATGAAGAATCAAGTGAGAAATTGGCATTTTATTTTTCCTTTGTAAAATTGGATACCACTCTCACAATACAACAGATTTTGCCCAGATGCCAGAAGAAAAGAAACAAACCTTTAAACAGAAGTGTCCACCACCAGTTGAATCTCACAATACTAGCATGGGATGAACACACACCAACACCAAAAGAAGGATGCAATTTGAGGTGTTTAACATACCTTTTGTTACGGCTCCCTCCACTGCAGAAAGTAAAGATATCCCATGACAAAGAAATAAAAAAGAAAACCAGTTCAATGTCATTTAAGGTTTGTTGTGTATGCAATTAATAACAGAACACAATAATTTATGGGTCAGCGAAACAATAAGGCAAAGGAAGAAAACATCAGCAGCTCACGTGTAAAGTTTTCTCCCTTGTATTGTTTGAAGGTTGGAAAAGACTGACAGGTTCGACAGGCTTTCAGGCCACGATTGGATGTTGAGGTAGTCTGAAAACCAAGTTGTATTTCAGAGACTCTAAAAACATGCAAACAATATCACAGCACCTTAAAAATACTGCTGTTGTTTAGAAACTCACCTGTAATCTCCTGCACAGTGTTAAAAACTTTCAGTTTTTCTGGATCGAGGGGTGGAATATTTTTGTAAGAATCACTGGGCAAAAAAGAAGAAAGATGAAAAAAGATTATTTCCTGCAAAATTCCCCGTTGGGAAACTGGTACTGAGAATGAACCCGTTTGTCCTGTCTATAAATTTAGTTCTGAATGTTTAGCTTGTAACATTAAATAATTCTGACATTTCATTTGTTCTTACCCTTTTATGCCAAGTACCGTAAAGTCAAGACCGCCCTTGATTACAGTGCAGTTGATAAAACTGTCAATGTTGGTTGCATCAACGGTTTTGCTGTTCTGTTTTTCTGTGCCCTCACAAACTGTAAAAAAAATAAAAATAAAAAATGGGAGAAAAAAAATATTAAAAAAAATAAAACCACCAAGAAACACAATACTATGTTGGCTAATTAAAAACATTTTTTTCAACCACAAGTATAAATACTCCATTGGCTTATTAATAGGTTTCAGACACATCAGGGATCAGCAGGTTTTGTCTTTTGCACAGATGCTCTTTAAAATAAAGGCCTCACTTTTTCTAACAGAAATAACTTCGGTATAGAAAATGTATAATTGTTGTTTTAAAGAAAAACTCACAGAAGCGTTATATCAGTGGAAAGTCCTGATGTAGTTAGAGTTAGCTAGCACATTCCTGTTAGCTAAGATGCTAATCTTAAAAATGAGCATTTTAGCAAACAGTGCCTATAATTAAGCGCTGTTTGGGCTTTATTATAGGCTAAATAATAAAGCACCAACAAGAAAGGTTTAGTTTTTCTTCCAGATTAGGAACTGTTAGCATTTTAGCTAAGCACAGCATACAAGTTTAATAATACAAATTAGCAACATGTTAGCTAATGCTAGCTTATTATTGAATGCTAGGAGATTGTAGTGTAACAGATTATGTACATTATTGATGACTAACATGCTAATGCTAGTATGTCACCTACTATTAAAATTTAAACTTCTTAATTATTTTAACCGCCATTAGCATTGTAAATATTAACTACTGTTAGCAACACTGCTATTACTAGCTTGTTCTCCTTTACTAGAATGTTACTGTGCACATTAAACCATAATTTGGTCAAACAGATATTTCTTGTTATTAAAAGCAACATGCTAACGTTGCTACTTGTAAAGCGGTTACCTTTGGGGCAGAGTCCTCTACAAGGCTCGCATTGCTTTGCTCCATTTTTGTCCACCTCCTTTTTATCTGCAGGGCAGTTCCTCACACATGAGCTGCCATCCACCAGAAAGTTGGCTGTTCAAAAACAGAAAATGACATTAATGGAAACTGTGCACTGTGTCCATTATGCTAGCTGCTATAAGCTAACACTTATAGCAGCTGAATGACCGGAGCATTATGGCCATCATAACTATTTAAATAAGTTTATGTACTGTCAGTGTTTTTGGTAAGTGTGTGAGTATAAGACAGCATGTGTGGGGACTCACGGGGGCACTGGGCCACACAGATAGAGCCATACTGGTATTTGGCATTAGGATTGTCCTCCATTTTGAATGTATGCTTGTTGTAGATCAGAGTCTGGGGACACTGGAGCACACATGATCCTGAGTTGTTGAAGTTCTTGCAAGCCTGTAAGATGCAACATAAAATAACAATTAGGTGCAAAGGTTGTGCATTTGTATGCATGTTTTCATTCTTTTGCTACTGAAGTGGTTCATTGTTATTTATGACTGCTCTAAACATTTATTTAGAAACTTCTTTTAGACTTTTTAAAAATGATTTTGAAGATCATTAAGCAGCTCCTAGTAAATGCTTGTGACTGTCAAAGATCAGAGCAGGTGGAGATGCTTAGCAGCAAAGCATAGTGTCATTTGCATAAATTGCACCATTAAAAGACTTGTGTGAAAATAAGACATTCAACTTCTGCGTGAGCCTTCTATACTTACATTTGTACAGAAATACTTAAATTTCCTCACTAAAAGCCTTTTTATATCAGTTGGAGTAAACAGTGCAATACTTTGACCAAAAACTTGATCAAAAAGTTGATTTGTTTATTTTATATAAGCTGGTTCCTGTCTAAAATCTGTTTACTGTAAGTTTTAGACTCACAAAGCAGTCTGTATCCAGGGGCCCGTTGCAGCCACCAGCACATTCAATGTGGCAACACTCGCTCGGGTTTCTTCCGAAGCATCGGCTGTTACACTGCGGCGCACACACAGTCTTTGTCACTGAAACAGAGAAGGAAGTTTGTTGAGCTTCCAGTGAAGTGAGAGTAAAATGTGGCACACAAAAGTCCATGAAATGTGAATTAGCGCTGAAGTTTGAATGAACTCATCGAGCTACAAAGAGTTGTCTTTTTGGCATTTTCATAACGAGAGTTGAGTAGCAAAATTAACGGATAAGAGATAAAGGTTTATTTTCTGTCACTCACAGGTCTGGCAAGAGTTGCTTCCTGGTCCCCAACAAGGCCCATTCCCACAGGCCTCATGACAAGGTTCTGGAAAATAGTTCTACTGTTAGTAGATGCAGTTTTACAAAGCAAGTGAAAACAAATCAAAGCGAAATCAGGTTTAAACGCTTACATCATACATGCAAACTGATTTACTTGTCAGTTGTGTTTTCTGTTTGTACGTAGGCATCTTTAAAAATGAGATATTATAAAAATATTTATTTATTTTGGTTATTCAGTTCAATAAGTTAAAGCCACAAACATCATGAAGTTTACGTGCAGAGGAATGTGTTTTAAACCCTTATTTGTTTAAAGTGTCACTGTGTTGTGACAGTAAGAGACAGATAATCGATGAAAAGTCGAGCTCCTCTGCCTTCTCCCGGCGCTAACTAGAAACATTGAATCAGAGCCAAGAGAAGGGTCTAAGCACTGTCAATCATGCCCGTGTGCGCGCCACTCACCCTTCCCTTCTTTCTCTGCTTTGATAGAGCTTCTCCCCATCAACAGAGCCTGTCATGAGTGCTAGAGCTAGTTAGTTTGGCCACTGATGATGGCGGATAAACAGCTTTCCTGTAATCCTCTGCCATTACCACATTTACAAGGGCGTTCATGGGGATGCCTGACAGCGCTAAGACTTGCCTCCTGGCTCTGACTGGTTTTGTTTGTTGCTTTTGACTGGGAGTGTTGCATTTCTTCCTAAAATAATAGCAGCACAGGGAGGATGTGGAGGAGCTCGATCTTTTCACAAAGCGTCTTGTCTCATGACATACTCTGACGACATGATGACAGTTTTAACAAAAACATACTTTTTCTAAACGTTTGTGCGCATCAAGTCAGACTCACTTTCAGGACCGTTCTTTTGGATCATAATCTTAGCTGATGCATTCTTCACTATGTCGAGCCAGTTCACCTGTGGAGCGTAACTCAGGTACTTGTTGTCATATATCTGGACGCCTCCTTCGAGTATCTCTGTGGGCGGCACAAATGCAAATGTGTGGAAAAGAATGAGAATTATCAGAGCAAGCCCGGACAGGCCCATGACTCATCCTATCAGACGTTGGCTCTCACTATTTACTACAGCGCGTATAAAAGCAGTTCAGCGGTACAGAGCTCGGTGCGTTGACAGTTGGGCGGTTGTACACGACACATTCCAGCTACCTCACCAACAGACGGCATTCTGGAGGGTGCGGCTTCGCTGAGAGCGTGTGAGAGCTCCAACAGTAACTGAGGGCCATATCCAGCTCTTATCTGCTCTGTCTCAGCCTCCCACACTTTAAACACACAGCGTACCTGTGAGGTTTGTCAAGCCGAGCTCCTGAAGGCCGTGTTGGCCGTCTTTCTTGTAGTTGAGCATCACGGCCAAGGCGTAGTGGTCCTCATAAAGATTGTTTCCCCTTATCACGCGCAGGTTGTCGAGAGGGAGGCGGCTGAACTCATTCATAGCGAGCACAACGTGGCCTGTCACTTCCTTTATAGACTGCAAGGTTCAGGTAACAGAAAACACACGTTAGACAACGAGGCATATAAATGCGTTTCAGCCACAAATAATGATCTCATGGTGACATCATCTCCACTGATTTGGTGCCCAACTTCTCAGGGAACCTCAGCGTAGGAATGTTTCTGGCACCTGTTGATTCTACATCCATGTCTGGACTGGTTAGTGACATTCTTCTAGTGACACATCTGTGAAAGGATTACTAATAATCTGCTCCACGCAGAGGCCGATGTTCCCAGGCTCACCTGCAAGAAGCTGAAGTCCCGGGTGTGCTGCATCAAGATGATCTCGAGGTTTCCCATCACGATGTTGCAGCCGGTGTATCGCTCCTTCATCAGTTTGTAATGGTTCTCCGGGTCTCCTGTGGTGCTCATGCCATTCTGAGTGCCAGAGCAAACAGCCACTGGAGAAATAAAAAAAGAGACTCCTATTATTTCAAATGTTTCTCTTATTTTCTATTGCACATTCTATTGCAGGAACCAACTTCAACCATTCAGCGATTGTTTTGAGAGCACGTTCGCTTCATTAAACAGACCCCAGAAAACTTCCATCAACAACAAATATGGACATAATTTGCTCTCTTATTAGTGGTGCCAGTTCCTTACATTCGAAGAATTTCGAAACAATAAATCCTTAGAATGCAGTAACACTGTGTCACAGCAAAGGTAAGAGACCAGTGACATAATATAGTCAAACTTGTGTAAATTTATTCTCTTCAAAGCTAGTTTTAAACTTTAGTTTTAAAGATAATGCTGCAAATATCACTAAAAATGAAATGAAACCAAATAAATGGAATAAGACAATAAAAGTCATCACCTCTTGATCAGCTAAGATTAAGTATTTAACAGCTATTGTCAGATCCAGATTATGTCACTTCATTTAAATAATTGTGTGTAAAAATCTTCTTTGTGAAATATGAAGGGCTTTTTTAAAAATAGTTTGTAAAAACAAACAAAAAAAACCCTGCTCCTTAAGATGTACATTTGAGCATATGTGAGGGGAGAACTAGCACAAAATGCACAAAGAGTTTCACGTTTTTAATTTAAAATAAGTTTGGAAAACAGTTATAATTTCCCCCCTAATACCCAATTATCCACTGGTTTGCATCAATCAGATAAAATCCTAAAAAATAAGCTGAATTTTATGGGATAAAATGTGAAAACATTAAAAGGGCGTGGATACTTCTGCAAGCCATTGTATTTGTCTCTTCATATTGAGAATCAGCAGAGTGTTTTCTTACGTAAAATGGAATAAATGCAACTTCATTGTCTCGCAAGGGGGAAATTCATATCTTTAGTTGTTTAGAAGAGAAACAGCACAACAAATAACTCAATGATAGACACTTTATGGATGTCTCAACGAGGGATTCATGAGCAAACAGCGTGCTTTTTTCACAAAGACCGTTTTATGCCATTTTACTACAAGAGGTCGCGTTCGTGTTGGTGAAAATGAATGGATGTACTGTAAGAGTGTGAAACAAGTTGAGAATTGTGTTCACGTCCTTCTGCCCAACAAACACCCAGAGCCTTGTTGATGGTCTGTGGGAGTTCAGCCAGTCAGCATCACCATCAGGCTGCTTTGCCATTCAAATAGTGGGGAAACACGGGAGACGATGCAGAGAGGAAAACAAGGACGACAAACTCAACGTGACCGAGTGTCACATAGAAACACAAAAACACTGTCAACCGCATTTAATGACACAAAGAAATTACCTGAAAAACACCTCTTATTAAAACAGCTTCATCTCAAACTGAAGAACTGTAGAAAAACCTGCCCTTACATTTGAGTATATATATTTAGAAAACTCTTATTTACAGACATATTTGTTTTTAATAAAATCACCAGTGACAATACAGAAGAAGGATCTTAGACCATTTCTCTTTCTACAGTCTTTCTGCATTGATAAGTCTCGACTCCATTTCAATCTCCTTTGTTCTGATCACTGAGATAGAAAAAGATTATTTTGTACCAGATGACCAAAACCCAGTTTTAGTTAAAACTCTTATGGTTTAGCGAAATATTCAACCAAAATATTGATAAAAATATTCCTGTGTCATTTATTTTGAAGGGTGCTTGCACTACATGTACAGTGAGTTTTGGTGACAGTTTTGGGGGTCGTGTTAATAAGTTAATAATATATAAGAGAAACAAGCTGAATTTTTAAAAAGTGTATTTTTGTAATTTCTAATCTGATTCATGCTGAAAAGAGAAAGACTTGCAAAAAATAATGCATCTTATTGCTAAAACATAAGAACTTTGTAGAGCTAAAGAAAAACACAAAGAGATAAATCTGAAATTGTGTTTTTAAGAAACTGAACCTTTAGCATGCGTTCATTTCTGATTCTGCTGAATAAAATAACTCTGAGCTGCACAGCTGATGTTTAATATTTATTTCAACAAATTTGAAATAAATATTAAATTTGAATACCATTTATAAAACAGAAAACGAGACTCTCAAAAACCCGTGTGAGTCAAAATAGCAGGCAGCCGACAACAGGATCAACAAGGACATAAAAGACTAATGATTATTAACTCTAGAGCACACCCAGGTCAAAGCCCACCGTAAGTGTCCTTCTTTTATTAATTAATGAAAAACTTTGCGGAGGTTTTGCTTCACAGGAATAACTGCACAAGATATTATTTGAAGCATTAAATTCTGGCGAAGTCTCCTGGAAATGAAACTATGTTAATGCGAAGTCCCCTGAAGGAATGGAAAAACCACTCTGTGTGTTCAAGTGCGACAACAAGCTTATCAGTGATTATAAAGTCATTCTGAGGGTTGTTTAAGAGTTTCTGAGAACACTGGGTTCACTTGGCTCTGACTTGGTAACAGGAACATTGAAAAGTTCAGTAAATAAAACAAAAGAATCTCTTCGCTTGATCTTTTTGATTCTTCAGTTTCAATCCGTCGCCTTTCTGATGTAACGAGTTTGTTTGTTTATTCTGTTCAAAGATTGTTTTTCAGCAGCGGCGCTGTAAGCTCTCACGAACAAGACATTACGCTTGCCCAACCTTTTCAGATGGAACATAGTCACCAACAAACTGAAAATTAGGATGATCAAACCCAAACTTTTCAGAGACGATATTTGAGTCATTTAGTCAACTAGTGCGGGAATTCATAAGTGAGGGACTGTTAAAAAGGTAACATATATTGCGTGCCGTTAATAATTTTCTTATTCGTTATAAGTCCAGATTGGTCCGTCTGGTGGAGTGGAGACCAGACGGCCAAGTCAAAGCCCATTCCTCCCACCTCAAAGCTTCTCCACTCTCCAGAATTTCACAGTAGTTTTAGGATCTTGTGCTCATTTACTTTTTTTCCATTCCTTCTCTATCTCGTAATTTCTCTAACTGGAAAAACTTGACATGTTCATTTCTTATTTGGTGTTTGACAGGTCAGATGATTGGTTGCAGGCCATCATCTAATTTGAGTTCCCATGCAAAAATCCAGCAGCTTCTGTGTAAATAATGGACGAAAGCAAAGGTAAACTATGGTGCAATTGCTCATGAAATAGCCTTTGCATAAACCACAGTGACGTTTTTGAAACTGGAGATCTTGTTAAGACGTCACAAGTCTAATGTGGTCTTGGTTCCTTTTAGAGGATCACTGGCTTCATCCTCTAGGACCAGCTGTGACTCTTGAAGTGACTCCAAGAGTCAAAGATCTTTCTTTTGTATAAATCCAATCTCGTTAGATCCAGAAGATTAATCGACCAGCTATACTTCTACAGACTTCTGCCACCTTGGAAAAAAACCCATCTAAAAATAACTTTATAGCAATTCATACAAACTCTGTTTTTGTACCTTTAAGGTATTTTTTCCATTTTTCTACAGTCATTCACACAGAGGAATATATTTTTTTTACACCAGAAATAGATGTTGGATGTGGTGCACCACCAATGAGCTCCTTCTGAAACATGCAAAGAGGATTTAACATGTTGAAATGTTGAACTCAGAGTAACTACTATTAGAAAAGCATAAAACTCAATGAGACTGTAGTTGTTTTAAGACAAAAGAGCCCACTTTGGACTCTCCCAGGTAACTTTACCCACAAACCAACTAATCTAGACTTACACTAAACCATTGCAGGTCATTTATAGAGAGCTCATACGCTTTTACCAGAATCTCAATTCAAAAGTCTTGAACTGTTCCTTTAACTCATCTTGAGGTCCCCCAGTTTCCACAGTGTGAGATTAATTTCCGCAATGAAATATTATACAACTGCTGTCTAAAAGGAAGTGTTGGATTTTCTTTTTTGGACCTCGACCAACTCCAAGTCAGAACAACAAGTTCTGATTTCTCAGAGTTTAGGATTTCACGTTAGATAAGATGAGATGGAAAACTAAAAGAGCTATGAGGAAACTCATACGGCAAAGCTTCAAGCTAGAACTCTGTGACCCATTTCGTGTGTGACTGATCTGCGTCGGTCATTCACAACTAATGCAGGTTCCAGGAGGGATGACAGGCAACATCAGCGGCCTCTTTCAAGGAAGAGCAAAAAAACAGCACTTTACAGGAGACATTATTTGCAGTTCCACCAACAAAAATAGTTTTATTAGCTTTTTGCACTTACTACATACCTCAAAAGTGCATTTGCGTGCATGTCTGTGCAAACACAAGGAAGAGTCCTGTTATATAAACTTGTCACACTTCCCTGGAGTTACGGGATTCTGCCAGTTGTTTTTGCCAAGAAAGAAAAATGTGCAACTTTTGGTTGTTTCTTTTCATTTTGCATATTTGTTTAACTTTAATCCATCTGTGTTGATTTGTGCATCACAATGTATTTATTTTTGTCAGATCTTCAGGTTGCTACTCCATGTTTCTTTTATTCCTAACATGGTTTCTGTGATTTCTAGTCATTCTCCATTAGAGTCACAATTCATGCCTGTGCTGTGCTCACATTATCAGACTAACCCGATTCTTGAACCAGTAATCACCCTTCTCTGTGTTTATACTCCTGGTTTGCATTCAGTTTTTTTTTTTTTTTGTCAGACCTTCCCTTTACCTGCTCAGTGGCCTAAAGCTTTTTTTCATCTCTGGTGTTATGTAATGTTCACATTACTGGCAAGGTTTTTTGTTGTTGTTTTGTCTTTTTTCCCCACTGAAATAATATGTTACTATGATTGTGATTGCCTCCTGTCTGCTCTTGGATCTTACAGATGCTCAAAACATAACAAAAAGTTATTTTTTTGAACCCTTCTCGTGTTTTAAACTCTTAAACTCGCTGTACACATTTTCTATTTCTATAGCAAGCGACTACATCATTCATTTTGTAAGTGCTTCCTTGGGAAGGGAGTGCCATGTTTTAAAAATGACATTAAGAAAACCCTTCTGCAGCCTGTATTTGAAATTATATGACTTTATGAGCCACTCGACCGTAATGCTGTTTTATCTGTGAGCAGCTCGATGTTATCAGTTGATGACTGAACTGTTGACTGTATGGCGCTTGAGCTGCCAGAAACACCTGCGAGTGCGTTATGTTTGAGAATTTTCCACCTGGTGTCGTACGCGGCGCGCGCATGTGGAACAGGGTGACAAACCGGAGTGAAATTACACAGAACAGAATGTGACAGATATGGTATCTTCATATTTACAGAACACACAGACTGCAGATTTTTTTTCTTTTTTTCTATCAACGGAGGACATCCTGAGTCAGCTGATGGATGATGAAGGGGGGAAAAAGGAGGACATGAAAGGCGATGAGTCAATACAGCAGCAGGGATTAACACAATGGCTCTACTCTGAGTGAAAAGCAAGAGGAGATGTGTGTCTGCAAACAATCTGTGTATTTTTCCCACTCTTAAAAAAAGAGTCTCCACCACATTGCAGCCTCACTAACTATCAAAAGCCAAACGAACTCTCTGTTGCATGGCATCACTGTCCCCCTGTGCTAACTTGTAACCTGACACAATAATGAAAGCAGAGCGTGGATTGGGTTTGGCTGGTTTTCTTTTTTTTTTTTTTCTTTTTTCATTCATCTGTTACCAAGGCTTCAGAAGAATAGAGGGAGGAGGAGATAAACAAGTTCAATAGAAGCAGAGGAGACGCTGACTGTTGTAAACAGAAACTTGGCACAGCGCAGCAAGAGATTACTGCATACCTTGAGCGCACGCTCGTGCATCTGCAAAATACCTGAACACACAAGCTGGTTCATTTCTGTATTGACTCCCCTGTTTACAGGGAGATGTTGTGCATAAATTGAATTCAAGATACGTCTTGTGTTGCCAGTGTGAGTGACTTTAATGGACTTGCAGTGAGTTACCTCACATCAATCACTCCCGTCAAGCTCAATCCCATGTTTGCGTTTCGACGCATGCATCTGAAAATCCCTTTGACAAAAACTAATGAAGTTACGTTTTAAATCTTTGTTCAAGATATTTAATTGACCTTTGACATTTGTCAGTAAAAGCAAAAGTCATGCGCTTGTTCGTCATTGCACAATGACAACATTAATAAAGGAAACCAAACTGACGAACCTGCAACATGTTTGCTGACGGGGTTGAGTAACATGTTATGCTGAGTTTGTGCTTAAACGGATGAGGAAAGCAGTTAATTAAAGCCAAATGTGCAGAAACACAACACACCGTTTTTATTTCCAACTCCGCGTGTAAAATCCTTTGAAATGCAGGAATGTTTTATTGTTAGCACTAAAAAGTTTGTTACAACTTTTCTTCAAGTGAGTGTTGGAGATTCTGTGTGAGCTGGTAAGATTTACACAGAACATCATGCAACCTTTGTCACAGTTTCAGTAGCTTTTAACCGTCTTTAATAAGTGATCAATTAAATTATTTGGCATTAATTATTAATATTTGTTTTAATTTCCTAAGAGCAGATATGTGGAACTTTCTAGACAAATTTTTTTCTGTACCCTTTTCTTGACTTATCTGCCATGTTCTCGTATTCTTTCTATTTTGGACATTTAATAAGATAATCAAAAAACACTTAAACTCAAGGTTGGATTTTTCAGAAATGTTTTCAAAGGGATGCTAGTTTACTAAAAGTAAATGTATGCATGTATTTATTTTTCTTTTCACATGTTTTTGCTTTTGGAGACGTGCAGTGTTCCGTAAAAAGAAAAAAAAAAGATGTTAAAATGTAAAAATTTTCATTTATGTTGCTATTTTTTTCATTTAGACTAACACGCTTAAATCATTTGTTCGGCAGGATTCCCATTTTTAAAAGTTGGGAAAAGAAAGAAACACCCCTGTTTTGTTTATTATCAACAAAATAAGGAGTCACAAACAAGACACTTCCTATATCTTAAGCAAAAAAATATTATTTTAATGCCTCATTTACTTCATAACAGCTGTGAGGGATTTTGATAATGGTAAAATAAACTATTCTTGAAGTCGGTAATAACAATTCCCAAATTAAAGGTTGGATTTTGCACAAACACATTGATCTCATTTGAAAAGCACACTTTATAATCTTTCCCGTTTCAAAAGCTGCCTGAAATAAATGGGCCTCCGTGTCATGTCACGTTTAAACCGACTTCCAAACAAGATGTCATAATTTACTGCTTCTTGGATTATCTGTTTAACTTACACATGGCTGAAAGATGAAGGTAATTCAGAAAGGTGCATTTTATGGGAATAGTTAGGTATTTCAGTTTTGCGTCGCTGATAATGGGTTTAAAAAAACAAAAAGCTATTTTTTTTGATAACAGATGTTTCCATGAAAGACTGAATTTACTTAAATAAAGGTTGAATTTACTGTCAATACAGAACATTTTAAGTTGCTTAGTGTGTAAAGATTGAGGTAAGAAGCTAATTTCTTGTGGCCATTCTCAAAATGAAGGAGATAAACACAGATTAGCTTCTTTTGATTATTATGTTTTCTTGTCTTTTCCATTTTTAAAAGTAGCTGAACTGATTATAGTCTTCTGTGTCACAGCATGGAAAAAGGATGTAACAAATTATTAATAAAAAGTTTCTTTACAGTTCAGTTTAAAAAGTATAAATAAAACAAACACTTCAGTTACATTTATGTCAGACATTATTACAGTCATCATTATTGTTGAACTAGTGATTTTATTAAAAACTAAATAGTTATTTCTTTTTGTGGGATTTTTCTTTTTTTTCATTGTAGGATTTTTTCCCCCCAACTACTCAAATTTAAAATTGTATTCAACTTTCTAAAACCAATATAGCATCATGCTACTACAAAAAACACAGTAAATGTTAAGATTTGTGTAAAACCAAATCAATAGATCCTAAAACATTTTGAAGTTGATATTTTAAACTTAAATAATAATGCAAAACTTGTCAAATGAAAAGAGAAAATTAAATAACAGCCAAAAAAAACAAACAAAACAGAACAGAAAAATCATTTGAACATTTTGTGCTTCACTAGCGAGGAGAGCTAGCGCTTCTCCACCATAAACATTTTTTGTTCGTTACATAAACTTTGGGCAATTCCGGATCAATTATTTAGTGAAGTTTCATTCCCGTTGGATTAAAAAGCTTTCCGGATCAGATATGAGAAACTAACACCGCTTCTTTCATCTGTTGCTTTCATGAAATCTTTTGAGTTTGATGTTTACCAGAGGCTCTGTCACCTGAGCAATCGATGACCTCATGTTCACATTGTTGTCTTCACAGACAGATTCTGTAGTCACTAACAACCAGGTGGCAACAAGAACACAAGGTCAAAGTTGACACACAGATTCAAATCACAACATGCCTTCACCCATACGCTTAAGAAGCAACATATTCACTGAACTGAACTCCTCTAAAGTGCGCGCTGGGATCGTTTGAATCTTTTCCTCTCAGGTAAATCTCAGTAAACGCAAAGCGAAGCGTTCACTCAGAGCCGGCCCAAGATATAAGTGAACTCAGCTGCTGCTTAGGGCTCTCAAACCATTGGGGGTCCTCCCATCACTGCTTGAATTTTAACACAAACCACAGGATGACATCATTTAGATTTGCTAGTGAAAACGAGAGTAGTTTTCAGTTTGATTCGAATGTTTCAGATCAGATGAATGAACCAGTTTTAAAATGTTTAAAAGTAATATTCAAGGCATAGTTCAGCCTCCAAAGTTAATTCTGCCTAAGGCCCTGTAAAAGCTTGGACCGGCCCTGTCTTTAATCTGCTGCTGAAAACCCCAAACTTACACAATCGGTCACTCAGCATTTCACCCGGCAACAAGTGAAGCAGCATATTTGTGTTTTGATGTTAATCTATGTCTGTATTAAACATTTCTATGAAGTAAAATGTCACACAAGACGTTTTGTATAGAAAATTACTACAATTACTCTCAGCACCATTTTGTATCCAAATGTGAAAGATAATCAAATTACAGCTTTTCTTTATTGATCATTTGATTATTTTGTTTGTAGGATCTCAAAACATGGTAAACAATACACATAAAGTCTGAAAGTGAGTTTTAGATTTTGTATTTGGTGTCTTTTGATCTGAAAAAATAACACAGCACAGCCTACTTTCTCCAGAAGTCGCTCTTGGTGAACAGAGTCGATCTACGTCTGACTTAATCTGAGAATAAATCCAGATTTTCTGTGAAGGCCGCAGAGATTAAATGGAAGCAGCATCATAAAGACGCAGAGAAGTTTAAAAAGAAGTTAGGTTAAAAAAATTAAATCCCAAACTTTGGACATCTTACGCCTTTTAATCTATTGTCTGAAAATGGAAAGAGTTTGGAACCACTGGTAACTCTGGAGGAGCTACAGAGTTGCTCTGCTCAGGCTGGAAATAGGTAGATACACAGACAGATTTTCTCTTTTTCCGACCTACTTTTACTTGACAGCCAAGTCTGAGCAGTTTCTCTACGATCGATTAAAGCAAAAAACAAAGGTGTTTTCAACATTTCTCAGATAACCTTTGCACAATCCGGGGCACATAACTTCAGCCTGACTGCGACTCCTGCGGTGGTTAAAAAGGTTGGGCTCTGTCGCAAAACCTTGAAACAATTGAGACAAACATGATAAAGCACACAGAGTCGTGGGAGAGGTGCAGGTGACTCACAGCAAACAAGTTTCACGTTTGCAGAACAGGTTTTTTTTTTTTTTTCCTGTTCTTTTTTTTTTTTTTTTGAAAAGCTGGTGTCCTCCCACCGCGATTGAATCCCTGTCTGCTGTGGGAGTGGGGGCTATCGCAGAGTAAATGTTTTAGCTTATTAATAAGGAACATACTGTGTGTGTGTGTGTGGTGTGTGTGTGCGTGTGTGTGTGTGTGTGTGTGCCCACCTCCATCCGTGTCGGCGCAGCAGAGCTGGAGAGCGCACAGCAGCAGGACGCAGAGCACCTGCTGCACCTTCCTCATGAGAGCAGTCATCCTCACTCAAATATCCGGGCTCATGAATTTCAAACAAACAAACATCACAAGATCATCTGGAATGGAGAGGGGGGGGTAGAAATATTCCTCCGTCATCCAAAGCTGTCCTGCGGGATTTCAACCCGAGACTGTCCATTTAGATCAATAAATTTCTCCTCGGTTGATTCTGGTTTCCTCTTTTTCTTTTCTTTTTTTTCCCCCAACTCCTCCTCGCTTGACGGAGACGGTAATGGTTCAAAATCTGCCTCGAGAAGGAATCCTGAACGTGTTTTCAGCTTGGCTGCGAGCTGCGAGCTGGAAGTTTACGAGCCGTCTGCTCCGGTCCGACCTGGAGGAATCACTGCGGCTCAGTGACAGCAGCCAATCAGCGGCGGGAGCGGCGCTTTCTGCGGCACTGATTTTTATGTGGGCGGGGCTTGTGCGCCTACCTGGAACCCGGACGACGATCTCAAAAACACCTGACGCTTCGTTTTAAACGTTTTAAATAGTCAAACAATTTAAATCAAAAAACAAAAACAAAGCAGATTTCTGATTATTATTAATTAAAAACTAAAATATGACGTGTTCAAATCGTTTATTCTCTCTACTGTTTTATTTTTATTTCCTCCAGATGTCACTTTCAAGAGGGACCTGGGCAGAAACCTGCAGCACACAACAACCTGGCTACAAAACATGTACGGTGTTTTTATTTTCAAGTCGTTTTGAGTGTTTTCTTTTCTTCTTCCGATCAATATGCGGTTTGTTTCATTATATTTTGAGATACACAGACAAATTCAAAAATGTAAAGTTTCATTAACTTAATCAGGAAGTGAAACATTATGTAGATGAATCACACTCAGACTGATGTTTTGAAGCTTTTACTGCTGTTACTTATTATAATTTTCCACTCACCACTAACGATAAGATAACCTTTAAGACTAGAACAAAAAAAACCAAAACAAAAAAAAACAAACATTTGAACTCAAGACTTAAAACATTTTAAGTACAGAAAAAGGCCTATTTTAAAAAATGGTGCTTTTATTCTGACAAACAAGCATCATTGGATACATATTCCAATTTACTGAACATGACTGCATGTTGTGGGCTGCACAGTGGTGCAGTGGGTAGCGCTGTTGCCTTGCAGCAAGAAGGTCCTGGGTTCGATTCCCGGCCCGGGGTCTTTCTGCACGGAGTTTGTATGTTCTCCCTGTGCATGCGTGGGTTCTCTCCGGGTTCTCCGGCTTCCTCCCACAGTCCAAAAACATGACTGTCAGGTTAATTGGCCTTCCCAAATTCTCCCTAGGTGTGTGTGTGTGCATGGTTGTTTGTCCTGTTTGTCTCTCTGTGTTGCCCTGCGACAGACTGGCGATCTGTCCAGGGTGAACCCCGCCTCTCGCCCGGAACGCAGCTGTAGATAGGCACCAGCAACTCCCGACCCCGTTAGGGAGAAGGGTGACGGAAAATGGATGGATGGATGGACTGCATGTTGTGTTTATGTATGATTTATTAATAGTTTGGTTTGAGAATGCACCTTTGAAAATGAAAGAGTTTTCCAAAACCTCAACCTGTGGGTCCAGGGTTTCAGGTCCTATTAAATCTTATACAGTTACTTGTCCTATTAAATTTAATAACTACTTCTTCCACTTTTGGCGGCAGCAAATGCCATCGAGCTCTTGCAATAACTACATTTTAAACAAAAATGCCTCTAATTGATGGTAAAATTCTGGCAACTGTGGTTGCTAGAATTTTACTGTGTAAATCCGGTAAAATTTGTATTCATACAGTAAAATTCTTCACAGGTCATTTTTATAATTTTTCATATGAAGAAGCAGATTGCTCAAATGTGTCAGAACAAAATGAATAATAATGATAGAGTGACTGAGTTTATGAAACAATGTTTCACCTGGCACACAGGTTGATAGGCGGCATTAGTGAAGTAGAAGCCGGTATTTAACCTTTGACCTATTGGATTCTTTGCTAGGGTGGGTCGCTTCCAGTTGCTTTACTTCCAGTGGTCCAAAGTGAACACCAGCACAAGACGACAAATTGAATCTCGTGGACTGAAGATAAAACACTGAAATGTGAAAGAGAGTGAGAGATTTGCAGAGGAGGAAACCAGTATAAAATAAAATAAAATAAAATAAAATAAATAGCATCAGGAGGCACTTTTGCTCAGGTAGTTATAGATTTTTGAGGAGGATTGTAAAGTAAAAATCCTATAATTTTGTCCTCAACTGCAAATCTAATGAATAATCTGTGACAGAAGCAGAAATTTGATGCGCTCTCCCAATCAGACTGAGTTGCAGAACGACTGGTGTCAAAACCAGACTCATAATATTTTAACAAAGGGGAGAAGATGTGTTGATTTTAGCAATCAAAGTTCTTCTTCAGTCAGCTTTAAACAGACTGGAACGACGAGATCGGTGTCCGATGTTTCCAGTCAACCAGTCAACATAGACCATCCCAGTCCAGAGCCTCAAATGGCACAGAGAGGGTTCAACACATTGGATGCTTTGCTAAAATCCATCCATCCATCCACTTTCCGTCACCCTTCTCCCTAACGGGGTCGGGAGTTGCTGGTGCCTATCTCCAGCTGCGTTCCGGGCGAGAGGCGGGGTTCACCCTGGACAGGTCGCCAGTCTGTCGCAGGCTTTGCTAAAAATAATTATATTAAAAGATGGTGGCTGCAGCAGCTCTTTAACTTTATTGATGTTTCAGGATCAGTGTGTTCAGAGGACTTTGCATTTATTCCAAGTCTCTTTTCTGACAACTTCTCTATTCCGCCTTGGAACCTGTCAGTCAAAGTTGTTGTGATCTCTTGTTTTTCTTCTTGTTCCTTCATGTAAATTGAGTTTTATCATCTCAATCAGACGGGGTGAGTCAGTGTCTCACTCGTCACCTAAAGACATTCGTCCTGTCCACTGCGACAAATAACAACAGCAACGACTAAGATCGCTTTAAATGCTCCTCTTTATCTGTTACTCATTGTTTGCTGGCACGACTCTCCTCTTTGGCCTCCCACAGAGACTTTGACCTCTGCCACTCCTTTCTGCTGAAGTTCTTGAGGTGTAAGATCACTTCACTGCTGCATCACAGCGTTGCTGCTGCCCCAATTCACTACTGGACTTAGGACCATGGTCGAGCAAAACAACAGCAGGAGGTTGTTTAATTTGCTTGTAAGAAACATCACTTCCTGGTTGAGATAAGCTATCTTGCTTTGGTTTAAAAACAAAAGAACCTTAATAAAAAAACAACAACAACAACAACCTAAGGAGTGGACAAGCAGGCCAAACCGCTCTGCAGTAACTGGTTCTGCCTGCACGGCCAGTCGCTCTCAGGAACACAAACATCTTGAGTTGTTCCATCCAACAACATCGAAAATGTACAGAGGAAAAAAACAAACCTTTGTATTACCTTCCTGTAAGGAGGTAAAACGGTTGTACAAGACAAAGGTTAATATTTCACTAGTTACAGGAAGGGATTATAAAATATAAAACTGCTTCTTATTCCTGCAGATTACTGCAAGAAAAAATATTTGAACACAAATCAAATCTGTCAGATATAAACGAGGCAGTCTCCAAAGGTTTACAATGTGAAAAAGTCAAAGAAAGCGACTTGATACTGAAAAAGGTCCAGGTGAAAATGTGTCTTAATCAAAAGAACAGCTTGTCTAAGATTATTTAAAGTGCTATAAAAAGCTTGTTGTGCTGTAAGGTGTCCTCTTTGTTGCTGGTTCAAAACATGTTATGAAAGCTAATTATATTTCTGTGTTTGGCTTTGTCTGAGGTAATTTCCTGTTCAAAGACGTAAAAGCCCATTGACTTATTTGACCCCGTCTCACTCCGTCTGGTTTATTATGGAGTCAGTCCACACTGTGCAGCTGTGACAGGCTTTCCACAAGGTTTAGATACATGTGTTTGTAGTTTTTTTTTTTTTGTTTTTTTTCCATAAGTCCATTTGTTTAGTTGGATGAGAAAATGTTGCAGACTCTGAGTCTGCGTTCTGACTGATTCATCCCAAAGGTGTTCAGTCAAGCTGGTCACAAGATCAGTGCAAGTCAGTCAGTAAACTCGCACATCCATGTGAATAAATGGTGCCCAGATGTTTTGGAAAAGGACGGTCACATCCCCAAACTGTTCCCACAATGTTGGGAAATTGTCCCAAAATTTACCTACTAATTATATTAAAAACTGATGGACACAAGAAGTTTGAGAACAGATGTGCAACACATTTTTCAGATTTTTTTTGTGTGAAAAAAAACATCATAAACCCATAAAAAAAACAAGTCCAACTAGAAATCTGTAGGACTATAAATGTCTTGGGGGAAGATATGGAAATGTTCAAGGTGTGTTGAGGTAAAAACTCCAGCAGCTCTTTAACTTTATTGATGCTCCAAAGTGTTTCGACTTCTCGGCTTTATCAGGATTAATATGTTCAAGGTGTAAATTCTGCAAAATTCTTCATTGGGGAATTGTCTAAAATTTCCAAACGTTGTGGGAACAAAGAAGAACTAAGTTTCTTTCACTGGAGCCAAAGTGACATTGTGCAACCTGGAGTTTCAGAGAGTATATCTCTACTGCTCTGCAAGTCCTGTGGCTGCACACTATACCGCTGCATCTGATTCTTTGCATTGCACTGGGTGATGTAAGGATTGGATGCAGCTGGTCAGTCATGGAAACCCATGAAGTTCTTTACGACTTGTTCCTGAGCTGATCTGAAGGCCACATGGGGTTTGGAGGTCGGCTGAAAATGTGCAAGCTCTTCACAGCACTAATCTGTTTTCACTGCAATCACTTCCACTTCATCTAAAACCGCCAACAGCTGACTGAAGGATATTTAGTTTTTACACCTGTTTCACCTGCAGCCACAACAGCAAGTGAAACAAATTGACCGAAAGACCTGGAGGGGTCAGCAAATATATTTTGGCAGTTATAGTCCATTTGAGCAATTGGAAATGCTATGATACTCAATAATTTAGTCCAAACTTGTTTTTCTTCTGTTTTTTTGTTTTGTTTTGTTTTTTAATCTCATGGTGAAAATAGGAGATTTGAAATGTTCTCTTTACTACATGTAATCAGGGCAACGTGATCTGATGCAACCAAACCCATTAATAATGTAGAGGCTGACATTTATAGTGTTTCTAAAATAAAAAAAACAAACAAAAATGTACTCTATTTTATTCATAGCACTAAAGGAAACTGATGTGATAAAACGGTGTGACTGTAATTTAGAAATCGATTTTGCGGTTTACCTTAATGCGTTTGAGTTGTTTATGATGATGTCAATGTTTTTTGATCCTTAAAATCCAGAGACATTGAAGCAGGTAGTGCAGGACATCCTTCATGCGGAATATTGTCGCCCCCTTCTGGTCAAACATTGCAGCAGCTCCTCATTTACAAGTGAATGTGCGATCATGTCCCAGAGGCTTTAAACTATATTCTTTAAACTATATTCAAATGTGACTGCTGCAGGGTTGTTCATTTATTTTGGCATTAGTTCCTCAATAACAAACATAGCTGCAAATGAGAAGCAAGTCGAGTTTATGAAAACACACCAACAGGTTTAACGTGGGATTAAGGGAGGAGTCCTTAGCATGGAACCATCATGTTTGTGTTTTAATCCCTGAGTCACTCAACCTTTGACCAGGTTCCTCATCATCCTCTATGTAAAAGTGTTGTTCATCACCAAATTAATCCTTGGTTTTGACAAAGTTGTTTTTGGAGCAGGATTTTTCCACTCTTTGGCAATGTTTTGATGCAAACCTGTGACCAAAAACCGTACCTCCTTGGACAAAAGGCAGAAAACATGAATGGCCTCAGGATGTCTGCACAGCACAGGACCCATGTTCCCAGATGTTCCTGACTCTACAAAGTGGAGAAAATGATTTGATCCAGCGTGGCTGCAAAGTTCAACGGATTTTAAAATGTCCCTAACTTTTAAGATCCACACGAAAAAGAAACAAGTCATTTAAATCAAGAAATCAGCTGCAGGAGCAGATTTCACTCAGGGCCGTTTGTGCTTTATTACAGTGTAACAGCAAAATTCACATTAAAGTTGTAACTGAGTGAAAATTATGACGCAACAAACACTCCTGACATTTTAAGGCCCAAAATTTTGATCAAATTAAAACTTTTGAAGATGCAGCAGAATCCCTAAATGGGGCCTTTTTTCATCTAAAGGTTCCACATGCCACTTGTTAAAAATATAAGTAGAAACAACAAATTACATTATATTCATTTCAAATCTTTTCGTTAACTGAATGTTTTATTTTAAAGTGCAGTAACAAACTAACACATTAGGATAATCTATTGTTGTTTTTTCTGCTTGTTTCTGTAGGGATCATAGAAAATATTCGAATTGCCTCGTTTTTATTTTGCTTGTTCAACCCATTTTGATTTATAAACAAAAAGTAGTGACAATAAAGCATGAAAAAAATCTCAATAGGCTCAATTGGGCTTTCATTTTAGATATAAAGTCAACTTGAACACAAATGAGTCAATGAAACAAAGTTGAATTATTTATTTTTACTTAAAATTCCCCAAAACTTGTGCTGCCCTTAAAACAATTGAAGTGTTACTTCAAAAAAAAAACTATTTTGAGTTTAATTAAGTGATAGAAATACAAGTTATTTCAACGTATTTCTGATATTAAGATGTACCGTCAGGTTTTATTTTTGTTACAATGCATCAGGAACAACCACACTAAGCAGAGGAGACGGGTTGTACAATAAATGAGTTTATTTTATTTTTTTTAAATACAGCAGGATCTTGTCTTACATCACATACAGATGTCTCCATGCATTCAGCACTGGAATAATTTTTTTAAAATCTACTTGTGCAACTATAATGGTAAAGAATGAATGAAGGGAAATATTCTTTTCCACACTAATTACCATTGTTTTACAGACACCGTCTACGTGAAAGTTTAGTTAAAACTCCAAAGAAAACCAAAGGAGAAGTCCAACCACCGAACATGAATCCAGTAAAACAGCAAAACAAAGAGAACGCCTTGTGAGGAAATGTTTGCCTTGTCAATGTGCAGTGCGGTGCAAAATCTGCCTTTTGAGGGCGCTGATTCAGAAACAGCAGGTTGTTTGTCTTTAAATAGATAAATATGTGCAAGTCAAATTAAAAATGGAACTATAAGGCCACATGAACCCCCAAAATGAATTGATCCGTCACCGTATAACACGTTAGATAGGAGAAAAGTACTGATAAGATGCCAGAGGGTGAACAGTAGGTGACACTGCTGATAGTATGTGACTGACTATGGCACAGGGAAAACATCTGATTGACATTTAGCACCTTGCAAAAGTATTCATACGGCTTTGAACTTTAACTTTTGGTGTTTGGTCATTTTGACGATCAGAAACTTCAATGCATTTTGTCATTATGGTGATGTGATGTGATATGGTGAGACAGACCAACGCTAAGTGATGCATCGTAGCGAATTGGAAGAAAATTTGTCTTCACAATAAAAGTCTGATCCTGTCAGATGAGCTTAAGACTTGACAAGCAAAACACTAAATGCATCAGAAAACAAACACTGCACACAACAACGCCATCTTTGAAACATGGTAGTGGCAGCATCATGCTGTGGGCAATATTCTTTCGTAAAAGACAAGCCAACTTGTCAAAGTTGATAAAATAATGGAATGGAGTACAAGGTAATAATTTAAACCACTTCACACCGATGCAATTCCTCGTGTGTTGACCACCTAAAAGTCCAGTTGCAAACATGAAAGTTTATTTGTTGCAATGTGGCAGAATGCAGCAGAGAGGTGAATACTTTTGCAAGACATTAAAAATCTGTGGATTCTGCTGGTTTCAGCCGTGACGGCATCAGTCAGAGACGAAGGCGGAGACGTGTTGTCTCTCCTTTCAATAAATATGCAAACAGAACATTAACTACCTATAATGACAGCCAGGTGAAGATACCTTCACAATATTCACATTCAGCAGTTGAGCCATAAGTGACAGAATCAACAGGGGAAACGAAAACAGAAAACACAAGCTGGTGCTATTCGAGAGCTGATTTAGACGCATTGGAAGGAGGACAAGCAGCTGTGCCTCACTTTCAAGGGGTGATATTATGACATTTTTTAACTTCATGTCATATTATAATGTCATTCCCTCATCAAAAACATGCCTGGAGAGTTGTTTTGATTCTTTCGTGCATGTTTGAGAAATTCTTTCAACTCCTGTAGCAACCATTCAGCTGTGCAAAACACTGGTTCTCACAAAGCGTCATCTTTCCCACAAAGCCTGTCCTTGGAGCCAAGCTCCGACCTCACACAGCAGCCCTCCTCCACAACTCCCCCACTCAGCTCCTGCAGACTAGCGGCAGCGACAATTAGCAAACACCTGGTGGAACTGCGTGTCTGCTGAGTTCACTGTGTGACCTACTTTTCAATCCAACGCTCCTAAGAATGGTTTTAGACAGCATGATGAAGGAGCTTTGTAGTGATGACAACAAATTAGTGCTGGAAAGCTTCTTAAAGACACAGTTGCCCATTTTCAAGGTGCCAAATTGAAAATTGGGTTTATTTTACGTCATTTTTGATATATAAAGCAAACATAATTGTTTGATTGTAGAATGAAATGATTCTATATGTCCTAAAAATACATAAGCATATGCTGGCACCTCATGCTGATCGCAGAGCTTTAGTCAATTTTTGTGGTGACAATGAGAGCAGGTTAGAGAAAACCTGCAAGCAGCCTCCTCATCTACGGATTTCTGAATGGAGAAAGGCTGCTGATGAGGCTGCATCCATGTCAGGTAATTGAGAGCGTGTAGCACAGGTTTAAATATTTAAAACGTCCAGTTCCAGTGCTTCAGGTTGCCACAAGCAACTACTACAACAGCATGGCTCTCAAAAGATGTCCATATTGTGGCAGTACGAGGATGTGTCTTTAGCATGAAGGGAGAGATGTTCATTGAGTTATTATTTATTTCTGCTGCCTGCAAGGAAACCATCAGAGCCAGCTATGATGGTATGGATCTGCAGAATGCTATTACGACATAAAGCAAGGTTCTGCAGTTCAGAACAGCGGAAACAGAAAGTAAAACTGACACAGAGCTGCTGCTGTTTCTAACGCCACATCATCTGATCTTTATAAGAGAGCGGCAAGAAGAAAGAAAACCTTCTCCTGTTTCATGTTTTCCACATAGGGGACTGCAGGTGGGCATTTATCAAATTATTCATGATGACATTTAAATACAAATTTAGATTTCTTGTCCTCCCGATAAGTTTCAATTAATGTTCTTAAAAACCCCACAGAGCTGACAGTATTATCATTTCCACAATTCTCTCCATTGTTTGTTTTGAGAATCAACACATATCAGTGACTTCAGCTGCTCTGTGCAGTTCGGTGATGTAAAACACAGTTCTTTAAATCAGTGGCATCCCGAAGAAGACTAATTCAAATGGGAAGGTTTTTCAAATACAAATATTTGTATTTGTGATGCCATGAAAGATGTGACGTGTAGACACAGCCATAATTACCTAAAAAACAAGAGATCTTTTTTTTTTCTCACTGTTACTGTTATAATAATGACACAAAATGTTGCAATAAATTTCTAATCCCATGTCCCCCACCTCTATAGGAGACACAGCAAACTTGAGGAAGAAGCCGTTCTGCACCTAGCCAACATGCAGGTGTGGATAGATGCAGAGGAAAACTAACTCCACACACGGCGCTTAACACGCCATCTCCACCATGAAACACGGAGGTGGCAGCGTCATGCTGTGGGGAGGCGTTTCTTCAGCAGGGACTTTGGGAAGCTGGTTAAAGTTGATTGGAGATCAATAGAGTTAAATACAGGATGTCATAATATTCCCAAAATACGGCAGTAAGATTTTGTTTGTTTAGCATGTGGAGGGAGCTGACAGTCCCTCTATGATACATGGTGGTGGCAGCATCATGCTGTGGAGAAGCTTTTTCTTTCAGAAGGGACAGAGAGGTTGACCTGAGTATATGGGATTATGTTTGAAGCCAAGTACAGGGTAAGAATTGTTTCTTTACTGTTTGTGGTGAAGAATCCCTCTACATCGAGACACCGAGACTAAGTGTTCAGCACTGCTAACAAAAACGGAAAAGAGAACAAACCATCAGAACCCGCAAAGATAACATGGCTGTGTAACACATCTCTGTGACCCTGCAGGACGGGACAACGATTAATGACTCACAGCTGGAAAACGAAAACTGGACACGGCACCTACAGACTAACGCAAAGCACACCGAACCAAAGAACGAGAGGTGGACGGAGCAAAAGCAAGTGTCTGCTGTGACTGCTTACGTTTAGTGTGAATCAGTGTATGTGGTTAGATATGAACCTTTTTTTTTTTTCTTTAAATAACCACTGAGCACGGAGCAAAAATGAAGTCTCCCTCAAAACCAGGGTCTTGTTTTGCGCCTACCATTCAAAACCTCACCCTCCATCCCCAGAGGAAAGAAAACACTGGATCGGGTGGCTTGCCGCTTGTGTTTTCCAGGTTTGCCCCCTCTTACTTTTTGTTCTTGAGCTGATTGGCCAGCCAGTCAAGGCCCTCATAGAGGCCGTCGCCACTGGTGGCGCATGTGGCCTGGATGTACCAGTTGCGGTGACGGAGGGAGTGCAAGCCCAGCTTGTCTGTGATCTCGGCGGCGTTCATGGCGTTTGGTAAATCCTGTCAATACAAGGGGGGAAGGTTAGCATGTAAAAATCTTTTAAAAAATCTAAATTTAATGAAAAAAGAATGCAATCTGATGTATCGCAATTGTTGACACGTAGCATGGTAATCAGCTTTATGACCCATGATTTCCAATATGGCAACATTTCACAAAGGTTAGAGCAAACAGAGAATTAGCAGAGATCGCTCTAGAAGCAAAAAAATGGACTGTAGCCCATAGCATTCTGGGTAAATACAATAAAGTTCAAGTAGAGCTGACAACTGTGGTCAGAAAAGGCTTTTTTCTGGCATATTGATAGGCTCTATTGATTGCTATGGAGACCAGGTGAGTGTGCAAAACCATTTTTTTTACTTTGTTTTTTAAAGAAACATCAACCCTTATAAGCTTTGTCAATAAGAAAGCAGGACTGAATGTTACAGCTTTTTATTTCCTGAGGATAAGTCCCACACATCGCTCCCTGCAGAGCTTCCAATTATGGCACGTAATAATGATTTCATGCATCTGAAGCTGTGAAATGTGTATAATTATTCTTTCTATATGACTGGCAGGACTGTTCTGTTTATTTTTAAACATGCATCTTGCATTTTAATATCCTGTTGCACCTCTGACATTTTTGCCTGTTCATGGAGGTTGGTACAGTGTCCTGAACGCTCTTTTACTCTAATAGTTTAAACCAACTGCGACTTGTGAAAATGAATACGTGGAGCACCATGAAGCAGACGATCATCTTATATCCATTGAAAACTAAAGGCTTCTTGCCTGCTTATTTGCAAACACAAGGAGAACTGCATCTCTCAGCTCGTCCTCCGCCAGCATCCTCATCAGCTCCTCTCGGGCTTCGTTCACACGTTCTCTGTCGTTACTGTCCACCACGAAGATCAGACCTGAAACGGTACGAATGAATCAGACTGAACTCACCGTTTCCTGAAAACAAGCAGACATTTGCTGCGGCTGGCTGATTAGCTCTGCTCACCCTGAGTGTTTTGGAAGTAGTGCCTCCAGAGGGGCCGGATCTTATCCTGTCCGCCCACGTCCCACACAGTGAAGCTGATGTTCTTGTACTCCACCGTCTCCACATTGAATCCTGAGGAAAGGGGAGACGTCATGCCTCACGTGAAGTGAACACAGTGAAGAACTGTGACGGTGCAATGAATGTGATTATGTCAGCTCACCGATTGTAGGGATGGTGGTGACTATTTCCCCCAGTTTCAGTTTGTAAAGGATTGTCGTTTTCCCAGCAGCGTCCAGCCCCACCATTAAGATCCTCATCTCCTTCTTTCCTATGAGGCTCTTCAGCAAATTCCCAAAAATATTCCCCATGACTTCAGGACAGGTTCTGGTGCTTCAGTCAAGGTGCTGGAGGCAATTTGTTGTCGTCCTGCAGGGACCGACAATTAAGAAGGACTGAAAAGAAGCAAAACAAAAGACTTATAGACATTTACAGGTTCAACTCTGCCGATTATTGATTGATGTCTCTTTTAAATAAGCGAATGAAGCAAACAGTGAAGTAGTAAACTACGACCCTGCACTGAACCGGTGCGGCGCGCTGTTGCACAGCGACAGTCGGCATCAGAAGGTGACAAGAGATGCATGTCTGCGCCATGACTCCAGGCAGCAGCACAATCTGTTCAGACTCCTCTCACAGCCTTTCCTTCTCCTTCACATGTAAGCTTGCAACCACGCCAACCCCTCAGAGCACATGCAGCATGTCCTACATTATCAGGCCTCACTAGGACGCATTTAAAACATGAGCCAGGCACCATGTCACCAGATACTGCCGTAGCTAAAGGCCTGAAGACAAACAATAAAACTTGCGAAGCCCCGTGGCAGTCATTCGTCCAGCGGCCTGACGTGCTTTTAAATTCAAAAACGTTTAAAGTTGACATGGAAAATTGAAAATATCACTTATAATTATGTGTTGTTGAAATATTGGAAGATTAACACCTGAACACCAACTATAAAGCCTTAAAAAAAAAAATGGAAACATTTTAAAAAGACTTAAATAAATAAGCAATGCTTAGCCTGGTGAGGGCACAAGTAAAGCCTGGTGGCCTGCCAGGCTTATAATACACTGGGGGAAACCCTGCTATTGGAAAGCAACAAAAGTTCATAATTAATTTATGTCAGCTTTTATTAGAATGCATAGATGGATTCCTGAATGGATGGATGTTTTAGGCAAAGAAATGAAAGAAGTACCTATTTTCCACACTATTTTTTTTTTCTCATAGTTAAGCATATTTGGAAGATATTACATGAAATAATATTGAGTTAGATTTTTTTTTTAAAATACAAAATGAGCAGCAGAAGTAACTTTTATCTAAAGGATTTCACATAAATTGAATGTGGTAAAAAGG
This sequence comes from Poeciliopsis turneri, assembly GCA_922788865.1. Taxonomy (NCBI): domain Eukaryota; kingdom Metazoa; phylum Chordata; class Actinopteri; order Cyprinodontiformes; family Poeciliidae; genus Poeciliopsis; species Poeciliopsis turneri. The sequence continues at coordinate 52,399 of CAKLNU010000620.1, forward strand.
ATTGTCCTTTCTGAACTAAATTCATCGATGACGTACATGATAATAATTGCATCTGTGTGGCAATGGCTACAGTTGCTTACAATTTGATCAAACAGATGCTACTAGAAGCAGATACTGCTGCTGCTGCTCAGTTTGCTGAGATAATAGAAACAGGAAACATTCTGCAGCCCTGTCCATGGTGCTAAAGAGGAGACAGAGCACCTGACTCCGGCTCCCCTCTCAGCTTTTATCCCCGCACGGAGGGAGGTAAGTCAGGGCAGCAGGGCCTGACGATGCCCCTTCCCCACCCCCAGCTCCGGTGTGTCAGGTTAGCCCGGAATGCTACGTTAGGTAACGTCACAGCCGTCCGTCCTGCCTGCGACCGTTAGCAGCTTCAGAACCGTTACGTTTCCCCACACATGGCTCCCGAACGCTGCGAGCTAAATCACACTAAATCATATCAATTTATCAACTTTTTTTTTTTTAACAGACACATTTGGATGCGGCGGTTGCTAGCGTCTGAACCGTCTCGATCCTCCCCATTCATTCGTTTATCCATCCCTCCCTGCCTCCCTCCGCTCGTCACCTCAGAGGGCATCCCGCCTCAGCGAGCCCGGTCTCACGCTGCTGCCTGAGACCGGGCGGCTCCGAGGCAGCGCGGCCGCCGCCGGAGCGACACATTCCCCCAGTGTAACTCGGTCACCTGTCGGAACCTACGTGATACGTGCGTGTTTGGTGGTGCGGTCGGTGTCCTCGCTTACCTTAGCCTTGCAGTCCACTACTGGAAGGTCTCACGAGATCTCCCGGAGAACAACTCGGCAACGCACGAAAACTCGCGATATTTAAACTAAAGCGGCGCCAGTGGGATTTTTTTTTTTTTCAAGGGATGAACTATAAATTATGTATATTCGTTTATTAGAAACATCGAACGGTTTTAGCATTATAATTGAGTAAGTTTGCTTCTTCTTTTTTTTTTTCTTGTGATAATGTCCACAGATGGATGGTGACTATTTACTTGGTTACATTTACTTTAACAACATTTTGAAAAAAGAAAAAGAATTGAACTATAATACACCTTATATTTGACTTTTACTGGAGTAATTGTTATAGATGTACTTCTGGGGTTATTGCTACAACAACCAGGAGAATTACTCTGTCCTTAAAGCCATTTAAAGTGTTGCTTTAGAATACAGCATTGTGAAACATAACAATGAGAAACTGCATGAAGGAGGGTTTGGACAGTTTAAAATAGGAGGTCACATAATCTGCATAATCTGTGGCATAATCTATTTCGTATAACAATACGAAATAGATTATGATAACTGATGATAGATGATATATGAAATAGATGATAACTGATGCACATGTAAATGTAGCAACTGAATCAGATCATAGATCTAAAATGTAAACAAGTAGCTCTAGCTGCATACTTCTGAGTAGTACTGTGGTTTGGTGGGGGAAGTAGGTTTTATCTGTCTGGCACCTGGATGAGTCACGAGTTCGTATCTTGCAGCACACTGTTTTCAGATTGTCTGGTTAGTCAGACATGTTTAAATAAGAGTAAGTCTCTGTCTGTTAGGAAGGAAATCCCTCTTGCACATTTTTTTTTTTGTTAAATTGTTTCATGGAAGCACAACCTTTAATGTTTAGGTTCATTTTGGTACTTAAATGCAACAGGGAAAATTTAATGATTCTTTTTTTAAACTGCTGGCACAGACTCAAAAGTTTTTGCCTTTTACAATTTATCAGGAAAAACAGTTCCAGAGACAAATGTTTGTATGTTCTAGGGTCTTTTTAATTAGATGTGCTAAAAGTAAAACTGACTCAGGTTTGAAGGTCCAGTATTCTAGAAGATGTCAAATATGATATTAAGCTAAAACGTATGAACATGTAGGAACTCCATAATAACCACATGAGCCATGGGGAACCTAACATATGTGGCATTAGTCGGGATTTCTTTCAGAAGAACATTCATGCTGTTGCAGTTCATAAGGATCTGCAAGCATTGAAGGGACTTCAAGTTAAATTGTAATTCATGTTTTTTATGTGTTACTTGTTGACATTTAGATACCCGGTAACAAGTGCTCCCTGGCAGGAAGGTGCAGATACTTGATATGTGAGTCATAGGTGAAGAAAACTCGACTCATCAGCAGCAGCAGTTTCCAGAATGTCTCTAGTGTGTGAGAACCGTCCACTAGGCCAAAATTATTCATACCCCCGGCAGGTTTAGGTTTAAAGTAGACCATTTTTATTATATTAATGTGTTTTTCTTGACTGTAGGTTCTGTTGTCATTTTGAAGTGGTCCAGCTACACTGTAACAAATTGCTTTATAAAAACGGCCAAAACTGAACAGTATCATACTGTTTCTATTGAAAACGGTACTGCACCATGAAAAACAATGCATTCTGGGCAAATATTACTGTTTTTAATAAAATACTGTAATATACTGTGAGTAGCATTGCATTTTGGGAATGATGTTAGATTCAATGGCAAGGAGGCTCTCTTTAAACAGAACGCTACTGTATTTCTCAAGAAGAGACGTCGTTGTGACATGTGGAAGCAACCTCTAGAATTTTCTTTAAAAGGACTATCCATTTGAATCCTGCATTTTATGAGCCAATCCTAAGGTAAGTTGGAGCATAATTTATTTGTCAGATGATGTTGTCATACAGTTGTCATTTTTAAGCAGACTGTAGCTGTTTGAAAGTTAGCTTAGTTAATCTGTCATGCTGTAATAAGGGAGCCAGCATAACATTATTTGATATATACGATACAATAACATGCAGATGAGACAAGGTTTTGATTTATTTGTATTGCATGAAACACAATATCTTTAAATGAATGTTGTTTTAGAAATAATGGTAAAGGTAATTTGTAGAAGTCACAATACTTGTTACAATTTTTTTAATTTTATTTTTCAGGTGAAAAAGACCATGTGACTGCTGGGCATTGGATGATCAGTCTTGAGAGCCAAATTGTATGTGAGGGCATTCAACCAACCTTTGTGACAGGGCTTGCTGCGCTGTTTTCAATGTACTACATCTTTAATCTACGATATCAAGAAGAGGCTGCATGTACACTTGAATTCATCCAGAGGTAAGGTTTGTGTCCGCCTGTCCGTCCCCCCCCCCCTTTTCCCACCTATCACACCTTAAACCCTGACTCCTTAAGCATCATATGCTAATCTGAAATTACTGCATTTTCAGGCGTTTTCTTGATATCAACCCTGAAAGAGGGACCAAGGCCAGCTATGGCAAGATCGTCTCCAAGAGGACAAGAAAATCTGTTCAAAAGAAGCCGGTCACTGTCAACCCCCGTGTTTCAACTCTGCTAAAAAACCTCATGGACTTTGAATGGAATTTCATATAGGTTAGTGAGAACTAAAACCTTCTTCTTTATTATGTGGCCCACTAAAAACTGTGTATGAGTCAATGTTTGAGTTGGTTCTTTTTTTTTCCCTAAATAAATGTTGGTTGACATGATGGAACTTACATTTTCTAAGTGTTTTTTTTATGTCTCTATTTTGTATTGGAAATTTGCAGTAGTAAGCTGTATGTGAATTCAACAGTAATGATACCATAGAAAAACTGTAATATACTGGCAACACAGCTGCCAGTAGTCTACTACTATCTGATAAAAACAGCAATGTGCTGTAATCAAAAGATTTCTTTTGTGACAGTAATATACTGTAAAGTTGATTACAGTAAGGGTACTGTATAATTAACAGTAAAATGCTGGCAACCCTGCTGCCAGCATTTTACTGTAAAAATACAGGGCAATTTGTTACAGTGTAGTCTCAACTTGAATCTGTGAAGGGAACAAAACATTAGGGTCCTGCCAATCTCCAAAACTTGGAGGTCATTATCAAAGATACATCATCAAAATACCCATAGAACCATGCAAAAATCTGGGCAGCAGTTATGGATATCATTTGACTGAATGCATATGTATTCCATTGGATACTGGGAAGAATAGAAATGATTTTCAACATTCTATTATTCATTTAAAATACAAGTCATTTTTCTAAAACTGATAACTCTTTGACATTGTTTTATTATCTTTTGAGAGATGCCTGTCTCATTTTTAATCAGAAACTTATATATTTAAAACAGAACTCGGATCCTCCCCTGACTGCGTTCCAGTTTGAGAGGCCTGCAGATGTCAAAACAGCGAAGCTCAAACCAGGCAAACAACAGAACCAGAACTACTGGTTCTGTTCATGACCGTAACTGTGGTTTCCAACATTTTCTTGGTGGTCTCAACCCATTCAACTAACTCTTGCTGGAGCCTGCTCATGACGTGTTCATCTCAATCAGGTGTGTGAAACAGACAGGCGTCTCCGAAAGGTCACGCTCTTTCTTCTGAGCTCAGCCAGGTGGTGTGAATCCCAAGAAGGTTTTGGAATTCCCAGCAGTCGAAGTGAGACCAGCGCTGAAGAAGAGCGCCGCTGCCCCCTAGCGGCCGCGCGGAGTAATTCTTCCGCTTCCCTCCCACGGCAGGCAGATGGGATGCTGCTGGAAGAATTTTCAAGGCGGGCTCTTCGTGGAGAGACCCAGGTGTTGGGACAACGTCCACGGGTGGCTAATCACCACAGTGTTACAACACCTCAGCACTACCTGCCGCCGAGCTATTTTGGACGCACTTATCGACCAAACAGCTGGTGCAGCTCGATATTCTCTCTCTCTCTCTCTCTCTCTCTCTGTCCGCTCTGCTGGGTGCAGAAGAAGCCAGACGGAAGTTAGTGGACGGCAGCGGCTCTTCTCCATAAGTTCACAATGAAGACCCGGGTTTTTCTCCTGCTGCTCGCTGTTTTCTCCTGCGCGCTCGCGCAGGTTGACGAAAGCGAAACGGAGGAGCTGCAGGTCGAGACGCTGGTGAGTATCACAGTACAAGCTGCAGGAAATGCTCCAACGCCAACAGCCGGGAACAAAAAAAAAATAACAGTTTCTGAACTCTTCACGCTGTAGGTGAAACCAGAAACTTGTTCAGTGCTCTCCACGATGGGAGACACGCTGCACGTACACTACACAGTAAGTCAATCCCTCAGCTCTTATTTTACCCCATAAAGCAGCGAGCCCGTCTGTATTTGGGCAAGGAATCTATTTTATTACTTTTTTTTTTTTTTTTTTTACAAACAACGGCAGAGACGAGCCCAGCTGATGACGAGGGCAGATGTTGTCTATGTGGCACCGTCCGCCTGAACCATGTGGATCCCGCTGCATTTCCACACAGACTGAGCGATAATTAAAAAAAAATAAATAAATAAAAAAAAGAAAAGAAAAAATAAATAAAGCCTCAGGCTCGGGATTTAGAGGCCATCAGACTCGCACTTCGGACACGATGCGGTTTTACGCGTCCGCGTTTCACGCGGCTTTACACGGGAACCGATTCGACTACTTGAGATTGTTACTACGAGGCACACAGGGGCGGTGCAACACGTCAGCATAATACCAGCCCGGCTGGACGTCGCTCCCGTTTTATTATAGCAGGAATATGAACATGACAGCAGCGATTTATAACGTTCAGTGGCTCTGATTCGTTTGATCCAGTCGCGTCACTTTAAAGCAACACCAAAATCCATTTGGTATTTAAAACCCAAATGGATTTTAGAGCAGATGTAATAAATAACTTCCATTTACATCTAATATATTGGGCTATGAGGTATATATATATATATTTTTTTCCACCACAGAAAAAACAAACATAAGTGAAAGATTTCAATAAAATATAGTTTCGAGCCTACCACGTGGGTGGAGGTGTCATTTCCACACCCAGTGGAGTGGAAATTAGTGGAAATGAGCACGTTGGTGAAAAATACTACATATGGTTCAGTGCCATTTCATATTATGCATTTATTTTCCCTTAATAATGCAGATAACATAGATTATTATAAAATTGAGAATAAAGGAAACTAAAGAAGTCAATCAAATCCATCCATCCATCCATCCATCCATCCATCCATCTTCTGCCGCTTATCCGGGGTCGGGTCGCCGGGGTAGCAGCTTTAGAAGGGAGGCCCAGACTGACGTCGTCAGTCCCGCCCCCAGCTCCTCCGGGGGAATCCCGAGGCGTTCCCAAGCCAGCCGAGAGACGTAGTCCTCCAGCGTGTCCTGGGTCTTCCCCGGGGCCTCCTCCCGGTGGGACGTGCCCGAAACACCTCACCAGGGAGGCGTCCAGGAGGCATCCTGACCAGATGCCCGAGCCACCTCAACTGGCTCCTCTCGATGTGGAGGAGCAGCGGCTCTACTCCGAGTCCCTCCCGGATGACCGAGCTTCTCACCCTATCTCTAAGGGAGAGCCCAGCCACCCTACGGAGAAAACTCATTTCGGCCGCTTGTATTCGCGATCTCGTTCTTTCGGTCATTACCCAAAGTTCATGACCATAGATGAGGGTAGGAACGTAGATCGACCGGTAAATTGAAGTCAATCAAATCTCCCCCAAAATTTAGACGATATCAATTAACTTTCTTTTTTTTAATTGTTAAATTGTGAGCTGGAGGTTGAAATTTCCATTAATGTCTATAAGTTGAATTTTAAGTTCAGTACATATCTATTGCTGCAATATCTGCAATTATTATTATTATTATTCTTTTTACTTCTAATAGTAATAATATTTTATTATTATTATTATCATATTATTATTATTATTATTATTAATAGTCATAATAGTTGTGATCACGATGATTATTATCATTAACAATAATTATAGTATTATCATAAATACTGAATAAGGCATAAATAAGGTAATTTTTGTGAAAACCCTTTAGATAACCACACATCAGCTCTAAAGCTCACTGATGTCTCTTTTTAATCTTACATATGTTAGTAAAAAAAATGTCGAATGATCTCTTCTTATCAAAAGTAATTGGACCAAAAAAATCTGTTTTGCATCATGTTTTTGTTTTACATTTAGGGTTATTCATATATTATGTTTCAATTAATTGCAACACCTTAAATGATTACATATGTTAGTATGAGAAAAAAACAACAGTCATCAACTGTGAAATCTTAAGTTTTCCTCTTTCTCACTTGTGTTCCTGTTTCTCTGGTTGCTCAGGGAAAGCTGATGGATGGGCAGCTGATCGACTCCTCGCTGTCCAAGGATCCTCTTGTTCTCGTGTTGGGGAAGAGGACAGTTATTCCTGGTAAATGAACAAATAATAATAACGTTATTAATGCAACTTTCCTGCAGCATCAGGGACACTTTATTGAGACCTTTCATTTCCTCATAGTCCGTGTCGTGTGACTTTCCTTGCAGGTCTGGAGCAGAGCTTGATTGGTGTTTGTGAAGGGTAAGTCCCACAGGCGAGGAAAAGCCTGACTTTGTCAAAAACAGAAGAAAACACTTTATAAATGTGTCAAATGATTTTTCAGAAACAAATTTGTTTTCCCCTCTTCAGGCAAAAAATAAAAGCCACCATTCCTTCTCGCCTTGCGTATGGAAAAAAAGGATACCCTCCTACAATTCCAGGTACCCAGACCAAACAATGACAAATAAAAAGCATTTTATTAAGTCACTTCTCTGCACATACATGGTGGATGACAACAAAAATACTGCATCTGTCACAGGTGACGCGACGCTCGAGTTCGAGGTGGAGGTGATTTCTCTGTTACCGCAGGCGCCGTGGCAGAAGGTCATCAACGACGTTTTCCCGCTGGTGTGTTTTGCCCTGGTGCCCACGCTGCTCGGCCTGGTGGGGCTTTACCTCTACAAAAAGGCCAACGCCCAGAAGGCCAGCAAAAAGAAGTCCAAAGATAAGAAGAGCAAGAAGAAATGAAGTCCTGGCAGAGAATTTAATTTAAATAAACTTTTTCAAGGACTTTGTTGTTTTTTTTTGCTTATTTCGTACAGAACACCGTTTTGTAAGCACTTTGTGAAAAAAACAATATCCTTTAAAAACTATGTCACAAAATGTTTTCCCAAGATATTATGTTGTCTGACAAAAAGAAGGTAGAAACCTCATCCCTTTACTTCTGCTGTAAAACTAACCGTTTTATAAAAGAACGTCATTCTACAGTCAAACACAGTGGTGGCAGAATGGTGATTAGGGACTGCTTTGGCTCTTGGTGGAACCATGAACTCTGTTCTTCCTTATCAATACTTGATGGTGGATGTGCGGCCATCAGTTTGTGACTTTAACCTCAACCTGGTTTTGAGGCAAAAATGCAGCAGAACGATGATCCAAAGTACAACAGAAAGTTAATCACCGAGTGGCTGAAAAAACAAACTTAATGGTTTTGGAGTGGTCTAGTCAAAGTTTGCATTTTTCCTTAGATTTTTTTTTTTTTTTTTTGAAGCCTGATATTAAAATCAGTTCGATTATCACAAAAAATAAATACAAACAGGAAAAAAAAATCTGAACAGAGGCACTATGTTCTGTAAAAAGAAAACACTTAACCACAAAACCTTTAAGAAAAATCACTTTCAAAACGAATGAAAAGCAGCAACAACCTGGTTGCCTAATGGTTCACACCCTGTCTGAGAAGGATTTCCTGACATTTGGAGCATTTAGCTAAAGCCAGAGCTTGCAAATAGGTTTAAAAGGATCAAAATCATCTATCTGGACAAAAGGTGATGAGTCAGGATAAGGATGTACCGCTGTTCACAGAAGTATAATATGTAAAGCTTGGATAAACGGCCGTCTTCAAGAAAAGACGGCCGTTTATCTGGGGTTGAAGGAAGAATTGCTAAACAGGATCCTCGTCTTGCAGAGAAATCTAGAGCTAGGTAAGCTCTTTCGTGTTATGATCTGTTGATATCAAATTGGACTTTTTGGGCCTGAAACTAGTCAGAAATAAACAAAAAAAAAAAACCCACAAAGTGTCAGCAAAAGAATACCACATCCACATTAAAGTACGGTAATGGCAGCACCATTCTCTGGGATTACTGCTCTTCAAAGGGAGAGGGGAGTTTTGTTCAAATCTTTAGAAGTCCACTAGAAAACTCAGATTGAGAAGCATTTTATGTTTTCAGATTGTCAGAGTGTCTTACTCACCAGATGCTGCCGCCAGCCGTGGTTTCGGACCCAGTTTCTTGCCAGGCGGCATTCACTCCAACCGCCGCTGTTGTTTTTTGCTGCCGTTATCAAGCTTCCAGAGTTCTAGCAGCACGATTCCATGAAAGGAGAATCAAAGTTCTGGCATGGGTACCAGTAGGGTCAAAAGGACTTGTGAACAGATCCAACTAAAGACAAAATAACACAACTGAATTAAGATGTGACTCACTGAATTTGACTTGCAGGGTGTGTGAAGCCCTTTGTAATGCTACTGCATTACAATTAGAGGCCAGTATTGAGTCATCATTTGAATGTAGAGTGTAAAAACACAACTGTATTTGTCGATGTGTGAGAATTGGTAACGGAAATGAATACATCATTACATCTGACCAAGAACAACGATTGTATAAGTTATATTTAATAAAGAAATCAAATGCAAATGACCTACACCTTGCAAAACAAGATTAAGAACAGCCTAAGAATTAATCTTCTTACATACAGACATAAATACACGTAGCTATGAGATGATATGTGAGATATTTTTTATTTTAGACATCTTCTGCAGACGGCAGGTTTGACTCCAGGGTTAAATCAGTCAGAGGGCGGAGCGCGCGACTTCTTGTGTCGCCGTGCAGCCTCTTCCGGTCCTCTTTCCAGCTTCCCGTGCAACATGGTGAGTGTGTGCTACCGACGGCGGTTTCTCACAAACACAATAAACTCGTATTTTAATCGATCTCCGTGGCGTCCCGAACACATTGAAGCATTCTTAAACACATAACGAACATGCGACACGTTGAACAGGCGGTGAATATCTATCAGAACGTGTGATAAAAGAGTCGGGGCCTAATGCTAGCCGTTAGCAGGCTAGCCGTTTGGTGCATGTGTTCGTTGGGCTGGCTAAAGTAGCCGCTAACGTAAACTGGGACGAGCTACAGCGACATAAATGTGTCACAAAAAAAAATTGATACTCGAGAGCGTTGGTTCATTAAAACGCTAAATTGACAAAACATGGATATAAAAATGTCTCTTTTGGAAGCTAGAGGTTCAAAACCCCGAAGCTAGCACGGTCGGCTAACCTACCGCATCCTTGATAAAACGTTTTAGCTCTTATATCTGTTTTAATTCAACACAGCTCTCGGTTTTTGGAGGTTCACCATGACCTCGTTTGCATTTCCGAGTGTTGTATTACAGATTTATATTTCAAGGTTTCAAACGCAATTTAATTTTGAAGCCGTCATTAAAATGAGAGATGTACTATTTATTGTCTATGCAGGGAGGAAACCTTAAGCATTTAGCTTATTTAGCATTAGTTATTTATGATTGTACATAGGAAGAAAAACTTTTAAAAATTATTCAATACCAAGATTTTGTTTGGAGTGTTATAAAGATAAAGACGGCTACAGAGCTTTAAAAGCGGATATTCTGGGGTAATGTGCTCCTTGAAACTTGAGGTAAAACCAGCCAAAATGCCAAAACAGGCATGAAATGTTACAATTTTGGATTATCCTGCCCTTTCAGATATTGTCAGTAAATTGAGTTGTAGCAGTCCACTTAACTAACATTACTACCAAGAATGTATGTACAGACACTCATATTTCACAACACATCATTGAATGAAAAGGTGGCAAGTGAAAGTGTTATTGAATAATCTATATTAGATTATTCTAATAATAGATTAGAATAATCTTCTAATATTAGATTATAATATCTTCTAAGATATTATAGTCTTCTGATAAGACTATAATATCTTCTCATTATTCTCCACATTTCTTCTCCAGATGAAGAAATGTGGAGATGCTTCATATTGGTGTGTTATGTATGGAAACTGTAGAAAATTTCCATTTATTATTTTGCTTTATTGTCAAGTGTGTGTTGTGTTTTTTAACACGGGCTCTGTGTGTTACAGACCAAGAAGAGGAGAAACAACGGTCGTGCCAAGAAGGGCCGTGGACACGTGCAGCCCATCCGCTGCACAAACTGCGCCCGCTGCGTCCCCAAGGACAAGGCCATTAAAAAGTTTGTCATCAGGAACATTGTGGAGGCAGCGGCTGTGAGAGACATCTCAGACGCCAGCGTCTTCGACTGTAAGTGTCCTCTCAAACAAAACACCTCAAATTTCAGCAATGGATTAAGAGTACGGAATTGACTTTAAAAAAAAAAAAAAAGGGGGGACATTTACATGGGTTACATTAGACAGAAAATAGGTATTAAAGTGTTTGATAAAAGCTACACTAGAGGTTTTACAATGTTAAGTTGAAATATCAGATTTGTTGATTTGTGTACAACCATAACCTGACAGCTACAAAAAATTTACAACATTTTTTTTGTATATTTACACTGTCATTCTTCACTTTGCAGCTTATGTTCTGCCGAAGCTCTACGTGAAGCTGCACTACTGTGTCAGCTGCGCCATCCACAGCAAAGTGGTGAGGAACCGCTCCTGTGAGGCCAGGAAGGACCGAACCCCACCACCAAGATTCAGGCCCACTGTGAGTTTTTTGCCAGACTTTATAAATCTGACTGGCTCTGGAATAAGCCGGCTTCTAGATTTAGACTGAAGTTACTCTGTTGAGATGAGCTCAGTAGATGTTTGTAGCAGGTCCTTGTGATAACATTTTTGGTTTTGTTTCTCTTTACAGGCTGGTGCACCAAGAGCTCCTCCAAAACCAATGTAAAGTGAAATCTGAAGATGCTGTGTTCCTGAAAAAGAAAATTAAAACATCTTTACAAAACTTGAATCAGTGAAACTCAGTCTTTTGTTTTTCTAGGAAACACAAATTAGATTTTATTTAGGGTAGATGCTTACAGTACAAAACTTACAGCAAGTTCAGATTGAGTTAAGCAAATGCAAAAGTACATATGATACATTTAAAAAGCTGTAGTTATTTAAAGCAATATTGAGAGGAAAAAGATTAAACATTAAAGAAGCATCACAAATATCACTGTAGTTTAGTAAATATAGTAACTTGGATTGGTGTGTTTATTAGTGATTTATCTAGAACGTTTTTGGGTTTGCTCAGGAACAAATAGCTTTGGTATGATGTGAGGGATCAAACTTGCGCCTTTAGTGGGTAAATATAGGATATGACGCATTGTAAATTTGAGAGCCAAGATGATTCTTTTGGATTTATGGGATCAAAAATATGAATAAGAGGCAACGAAGCAATAAATAAGCCAGTAGTTTAGAAACTGGATCTGATCAGTTTGGGATAATTAATCTGGACCAAAACGACATTTTGCGTATAAAAGACAGCGGTTAGAAAAATAAGACTCCCAACTAAAGGCACAACATTTATTAAAAAATTTTACACGGGGGGGGGCTGAAATGAAAACGCAAAGGGAGACCTCGGGATTAAATGCTTTTGCTGTACAAATATATTTAAGATGAATGCTTTAAAGTCAACATTCTTAATGAGGTCACTAGGTGTCTAAATAAACTGCAGGAACCTATACATTTCAGAAAACCTTCTGCACATCACACTATCCTCAAGAAGGCAGGATATTGTTCACTGCTGAAGAATGGGAATTGTATTTCCTGTCAAAAGGAAAATTCATGTGAATTTAGACTTTGAAATATTAAAGTGCAATGTGACTCAAGTCTGTTTTAGCAGAGATATGTGCTCAGCTAAAACTTTCCTTCCAGATTAAATGAGGTATTTGTTTACGTCACAAAGTTTGAAGGAGCTTCCACAAAATAAAGTGGAGATGAGGATTATAATGTCCAAAAGCCTTTAATAACAGCAATAAACAGCCTTTTCCCAAATGTACAAATGTCTGAATTTTCCTCTCGCTGCTATAACCAAGGAAAAGTGCTTTACAGTAGCAAACAAGTGGTTCTTTGGCCCAGCTATGAGGAAATTATTTGGTGCCGTACTGAACCACACTAATACCAAACAAACACGTTGCCTTAAACCGTTATTTTTCAAACATTTTTATGTTTCAGAACAACTGTTAAAACTGCAAGAATCAATGAACTGGGATCAGTAAGACAAAACAGGAACTTCACAACACTGGCACAACCACTAATATTCATCTAGAGCATAAAGTGGCTGAGTGGGCTCAATTTAGTTCGTCTTAGAAAAGCAACATTGTTTGAACCTGGACAGAAGGAAACTAATGAATGAAAAACTGACAAGGGGAAAGACTCGAACCACGATCACAAGGTTGAAGCCTGAGTCAGTCTCGGAATTTTAAGAACATTTTTCAAAACTCCTTGATATCAATCATTCCTGTTGACTCTGGATTCAAACTGCCTTCTGGGCAGAAGATTGTGCTTTAACCACTTAAAAGGTCCAACAACCCTAACCTTAAATCTTCCAACTTTCATAATAGGATATCAGGTTAAGTTTTGCTAAACAGGGTAAACATTTGCTGAAAAGCCACAGAGAATCTACAATGCATGAAATATTAACAAAAATAAGAACGCAAGTGTTTTAAATCATTCTGTAACTTGAGTCTAGCATTTCCAGCCTGGGGAACAAGTCAAAGGCACAATACAATGACAGAACATCAAACT
>CAKLNU010000621.1:0-90000 GCA_922788865.1 Poeciliopsis turneri
TAGCCTAGCCTAGCCTAGCCTAACCCTGCCTAGCCGCTGGCCCATAGCCTGCCTGGCCTGGCCTAGCCATAGCCTGGCCCTGGCCTATGCTTCTTCTTCAGCCTGGCCCTTGCCTGGCCATGCCTAGCCTGGCCTAGCCCTAGCCCTGGCTACTTGCCCTGGCGCTTGCCTACTGGCCTGGCCTGGCCTGGCCTGAGCTGCCTGGCCCTGGCCCTGCCTGGCCTATTTCTGGCCTCGCAACTGCCTAGCCTAGCCTGACCCTAGCCTACAACCCTGACCTAGCCTAACCCTAGCCCTAACCCTAACCTAACCCCTAACCTAACCTAACCTAGCCTAGCCTAGCCCACAACCTAGCCTAACCCTAGCCTAGCCTAGCCTAGCCCTAGCCTAACCTAACCCCTAACCTAACCCTAACCCTAACCTAACCCATAACCTAACCCCTACAAAGTCCTAACCCTAGTCCCTAACCTAAAGTCCCTAACCTAACCTCAAACCAAAGTCCAACCTAAAGTCCAAACCCTAAAGTCCAAACCCTAAAGTCCAAACCCTAAAGTCAAAGCCCTAAGTCAAACCCTAAAGTCCAAACCTAAAAGTCCAAACCCTAAAGTCCAAACCCTAAAGTCCAAACCCTAAAGAAAGGTTTTGCCAGGCCCACCTATTCCTTAAGAATGAATAAGTTTAATGTATTTTAGAAATCTAAAATTATACATTCCATATTTTAAATGTATAAGACATAACTTGCATTTCTGTACATTTTAACATTAAGAGTTTATAAATCTCTATACCCACTTGTCTTAAAACCTTTAAATTTTGGGGAATTTAATTTAGAGAAAGTACATAGATGTTGAACTTAACTTCCTATGAAGAGGGATAAACATTTGGCATGTACTGCAAAAATTTTGTAACATAGGAGCTGCTGCTGCCCACATGTTATTTTATTGTCCTGCCACATTAGAGCTACAATTGCTGGAAGCCATTTGGTTAAGTTAACAGAAGCATTTTATCCTAAATACTTTCTGGTAGAAGAAAAAAAATAATGAACTCATATTTTTGGAAGATTGGTGCATACATTACATATTTTTAAAGTTGAATTATTTGTTGATACTGCTCCTTAAAATTTAATCTTACAGATAAGGACTGTAAGATTTAAAGTTAACCAAGGGAATTCTTTGTAAAAAAAAAAAAGGTTAGGGTATTATAAATTGCTGCTGTTCTAAATGGTTAATTTCACTCTGAATAACTTTACCTTTAAATTACAATTATTTTTAAATTAAATATTGGGATGTTAGTTTTCCATTAACTAGTATAGAGTAAACTGAACATTTTATGAATAAATCTAAAAAGATTTTTACTACATTTTTTCCAGAACACTTCTCTTTAAAGAGATGGAGCTACTGGTGTTAAATAGTGGCCCCAAAAAAATGGATATCAAAGGTGCAAGTTAAAGATTTGGGATTTGCAAATAGTTGGCTAAATGTACCACAAACATCTGTGTGGGAGGTGAAGAGCATCATGCTCTTTTTACATGGAAGCAGCCTAAAATATGTTGGCTTAGCTTGACTTAAGAGTGAAAAAGTGTCCATTGAAGGCCAGACCCATATGTGAAAGGTGTAAAACTTCAACAATGCAATGCAAAGTTAAAGTGCATAACTACAAATTAGGGTGCATTTTTATTTGCAAGGTGCTCTTCTAACAGGCAGTTTGCAATTGTTACAAGGCTGTTTAGACATAACTATAAAAGCATAATCCCATCAGTGGAAAATGATGTAAAGTAGGTTTGGAGTGAATTAAATGTAAATATATTCAGAGATTGAAATTAACTATTTAGAATAGCAGCAATTAAATTGACTTAGAGGATTTTTACCATTTAGGGAAATACCTCTTGCCCTACCTATTAGCAGTGCTTTGAATGGGCCAAATTGCTGAAACAGTTACAGCTATACTGTGTATCATTTTGGAGCTCTGAAATAATACTAATGTGAACAGGAACTAAAGAGTTTTGGATTTCATTAATCAATTGTGAAACTGTCGTCTTTGACATTTAAAATGAATCTCCTGATACGTTAATTTTTCTCAGCAACTAAATCATGTAAAAAGAGTTTTATTTGAGCTGATTGGGAGTGTAACAGTTACGGGCTAAGCAGCTAACTGCGGCTACAAAAGCAGAGTCAGAAAAGTGGCCCTTTAAGGAGTCTGAGGGTGTGAATGGAAAAAAACAACCAGTCCTTTTGGCTTTTGTGTATATATATATATATATATATTAAGTGATTTGTATAAAAACAGACAATTGCACAGTGCAGGGAGACAAGATAATTAACTCAAAATAAATTAGTGTCCAAGATCATGAAGTCCATAGTTCTTTGTTCCTAGCTCACCATCTTCAGATCCGGGTGAGGATCTGATCCATCAGGAAAATAAAAACCCGACCTAAAAGGTCAGAAAACCCATTAAGTACTTCTATCAAACAATTGTTTACAAACATAGTACAGAAAAATTGATTAAATTCAAGCATGTTGAATGCAATTGCATAATTTCTAATCATACATAAACATTTTAATCAGGTTAACTTAACCATAATTCAAATAAAGTAAAACAGAAAATATCCAGAAATCCAAAATAAATCAAATACTCAAGCAGAGTGAGAAAAAAGGGAAAAATATATATTGCGCAATATCAACCTCAAGTGTAGCTACATTCTTTCATTTTAACTTCACTGCCTTAAAATCTGTGTCGAGACACACACAAAATTCAGACAGGAGTTTCCTTCTCAGAAAGTGGGCCGTACTGGGCCGCAATCAGCTGGGTCAGAATCCAATGCGTGCCAATAATTCTAAAAACAACGCTCCAATGAGCAATCCAACAAGTTTCAATTATAAAAGCAATAATACTATTAAATAAACTCACCACGCAATCAAATCAGGATATTCAAATGTTTGGGCGCGTTTGTGCCGAAGACGCCAACAGCAGGAAGCCACAATCACCGTGAAACAGCTGAGCATGTTTAACCTGCGCGCTGGAGGCGGGCTTTAAATAAGCTGGAGAGTTTGGGACACCACAGGAAGTGGGCCCGCAAAAATAAAAGTCTTTAATTGCGGGTTACAGGAGCTAAACCTGCAATAATACATGTCATGTAAGAGCTCAGGTCATAGGAAGTTAAAGCTATTGAACTTAACTTTAAACTGAAGATTTTCTGAAATTAATTTTTTTTCCTTCTGCATTTCTAAGCTGTGGGATTAAATAGAGAATAGCAGCTGGAGTGCATGTTGCAGTGTGTGAGGCTATTCCTCATAGAAGACTGGACTGCATTTAAGACTCCCGAGTCCTGGAGTCACCTTTCCCACGTGCTGTTCCTATAGGCGGAACCTGGGAAGGCTGATACGTACCGCGCCCCTGGTTTCAAAAACACGCTGTCCGTTAACACCGCAAGGTGGAACCAGCATGCCCAGGAAGCAGAAGAGTTCTCCGTTGATTCTCTGGTTGTCTGGTCTGTGCTGAGTGAAAGGAGTCTAGTTGGTGGGCTGCTGACTCACTTTTGATAAATGACCCAACGTGAACTGTGCACCAGTGGCTCTCCACCAGATTGGTATGGCTCCCCATGTCACAGTGCCTCCTGGAGGATGAGCAAAAGTAGCCATAGCAAGACATCACCAAACAATTCTCCCAAGAAAGGAGAACCTGCAAGCTGCTGCCTTCCAGATCTCCAGAGACTTGTCAGAATTCAAGCAATTACCCCTGAAATGAGAGCAAAGAGCTATTCTAGTGCCATCATACACCGCAAGACCTCTAGAAAGCTCAGCATGTGTGGTACAAAAAAGTTGCATGACCAAATTAAGAACGTGAGGACACTTACCCAAAGCAGCCAGCAGGGAGTGATCTGTGATGAAGCTTGCAACAGGAAGCTATTGAACAGTGAACTCCCCATTCTGAGTCTTGGTGCTGACTTTCTACATGTTTTCAAGCTCATTCTAAGCAATCTATTTTGAAAGAGGAGCTCATTCTGATGAAAACTGCATTGTTTGTTAGGGGCTGGAGAAAAAACAGCTGAACTATAAGGTAAAATATGAAGCACCACCATGCAATGCATTATGGGTAATGCTGAAGGAAATTTTAAAGTCCATTTCAGATATTCAGAATGTTGTAATACACATTTCAAACTCCTAGCAGATGCTCAGCGATGACATTAGAAGCAGAGTTATGATTTCTGTGTTAAAAACAGTTTGAAGAAAAAATGAAATGCTGTAAAACATGGTTCAAATATCAGACATTCAAAACAAATTCCAACCTTCAGAGCAGCACTAACATAAAATTCCTTCATCCCAGAGAAATTTAGAGACAAGATTTTAATGCTGAGCTGATTTATGAAAAAACAAAACAACAACAACAAAAAAACTAAAACAAATAAAAATGGAATAAAATCTGGTTGAGGTAAGAGGCCACTGAAGCCTATGCTTTGGAAACTAATTTGCAAGATTATTCATATGTCTGACACTCATTATCTAATGAAAGATGCTTTACTTGTGTAGAGGAAGCTTTTTAAAGTGCTCTGTAAAGAACTGAAGGATATATACATTTCATCATATTCTCAGAGATGGATGCAAAACAGCAAAAACATCTTCAAAACTTCTACATGGAAATGATGCCTTGGTAAGAGATCATCTATTTGATCTGATGAGAGAGAACAATTCAGTTGTTGAAAATAAGATGATCACTTTGTTGGTAATCAAGGTTTTGCGTTTTCACCACTTCACCACTTGTCCACTAGATGGCGTCATAGGTTGCTTTTCCCTGGAGGGACGTGAAACGGTTAAGAGCATCAGTGTTTCATCATCTCATCAGTCGTGGAGCTTAAGAAGAGCCGACTACCATATTTCCCAATAAAAATGTATTTTGTATGCAGAACTGAAGGTCAGAAACAGAAATCCATGCTGTGGTGGGAGATCGGCTGAAACTTTCCAAGACTCTAATCAAAGAGCTGTAGAACATGATGAGGAGGAAGCTTCATCTTCAGAGAAAAACAGCTACATGAGGCTGAAAAGGGGAGACCCTCCCACCACACACACACACACACACACACACACATTTACATTTATTGTAATAATTTTTCTAACCATAAAATATTAAGATTATATCTGGTTTTACTGTTATATATTTTGTAAAAGTGTTAACCCAGCCTGTCATATTAAACATCTTCAACAATTGGTATATGTACAAGTAATTTTGTAGTCGCAAATTTTGTCCTTTAAACTTTAGCAACCATTGTCAATTCTTGTTCCCACATTTCATTTTCAGATAGTGAAAATATTTCTATTAATTTTGAAGGAATAAAATTAACCAAAACTTTGGTTAAAAAGATAAAACAACTGTAATGAGACTAATCTCTAGTGACGTAGAACTGGTTGGTGTAGAACCGGGTGGTGTCTCTATCTTCCTGGTTCTAGTAAGAACTCCAGCAGCAGCTCTGGTTTGGCAGTCAGAGCTGTGAAGACGCTGCAGGAATCAAAGCCACCAAAGAAAAACTCCTGGATGACTTTCTCTGATCTCAGACTTTAGTCCTCTGGTCCTGGAAATGTTCTGCAGCTGGTAGACAAACAATGTGAAACAAGATTGCATAACAATTGCATCATTAAGTACAAAATACTGGAAGGAGGAAATGCAAATGTAATGACTTACCTCCTAAAATGTGATTCACCTGAACTAGATTGTGTTGGATTTAAATAGTTGAGAGAAAATTTTGATTGACCATTAAAAAGGTTTTCAATGTTGTGCTGTACCATGTTGTATACTGATTTCAATGAATTGTGTTTGTATCATTACATCTGAAATAAGGACTTGTAACTTTTATTTATAGGTGACATTCTGCATGACAAATCCTAATTTAAACAGAACCTTTTGTGCAACTGTTTCTCCTGTAATCAGTCAATCTTTGTAACACAGCCATTTATGGAACATACATTTTTTGCCTTGTACAATTTACTGGTCATATTTTGGAATCTGTCAATCAAGCTCTAAGAGTTTTTAACAAACATTGTTTTAACTCATATTTTTGTTGATTAGAGCTTTTGGGCTTAGCAGCTTTTGCAACCATAGATCATAATATTCTTTTCTTTTTGTGGAAAGAACATGTTTTTATTAAAGATGCAGTTCTGCCCTGGTTCATGTCACACCTCACAGGCAGGAGCTTCTCAGTGATTTTCATTTGTTTTTTTCTCTGCAGCAGCAACTCTGCATCTTTGTGTTTGTACTTTGTGTCTCCAGGTTGACATAAGTGATGGTGTACTAGAATTATAAAATAATCCTGCAGCTCAAAATCTCAGAAGGAGAATATTTATCATCTATTTTTATTTTACTTAGATGTTCCAGATAGTTCAGCAATGTCTTCTGTAATTATTTCTATGTTTCTATCCACAGTGACTGCAATCATCCTTGCGTACCAGTTTGTACTATGGATATTATTCCAAAACTTAGTTTTTTTATTTTACTATCTGTGAAATTATAACTTTATGATATGATGCCATGGTAGTGATTCATATAAGAGGCTTTAAGTAACATTCAAAGATTTTTTATTAAGAAAGAATTATTTCCACTATTTTTGCCTTCAGTCTGAACCGCTCACATGGCACAGATGAACTAAGACTCTCACAAAAACTTTTCAAAACAATCACTGAAGCTAACTGACTAAACTGAGACTCTCTTGAAGTTGAATTTATGCACAGGATTCAATTTCAGAATCTCTCTATAACTATATCTCACTACTTCTTACTGATGCAAAAGCACAACCACCTTTCCAAAAACCTACAGCTTGGGTGGATATTCAGTCTCATTTTAAACCCTTCAGAATAACTATACTGCTCAAAAAAATAAAGGGAACACTCAAACAACACAATATAACTCCAAGTTCATCAAACCTCTGTGAAATCAAATTGTCCACTTTGGAAGCAACACTGATTGACAATCAACAATGATTTTGTTGTCAGCACATTCAACTTTGTACAGGACAAAGTATTCAATGAGAATATTTCATTCATTCAGATCTAGGATGTGTTATTTGAGTGTTCCCTTTATTTTTTTGAGCAGTGTACAAAACCCGCCCACTGGGGATTCCTGCGAATCAGAGCAGGAATCCCGAGCTGTGTGACCAGCAGCTTGAGAGAGCAGAAGGAACGAGGCCTCCCTCGTTCAGGAGCGGTCGCTTGATTTCTGCCGTTCCCACAGCGATCAAAACACTGCATAACCACATTTCCACCTCATTTGCTTTTAAACTCTTTAAAAGGCTAAACAGTTTAAAGGAAACGGTTTTGCCTTTAAACACTTGCAAAGACATTAATGATGTGTTGAGCAGCACATCACTAATGAAATATATACAAACGTTGATGGTCAGGACCTTACAGTCTATATTCTATTTGCTATTTTATTGGTGAATTTGGGAAGCATTTTGGTCTCTACTCTAGATTTAATGTACCATAGAAAGACATTTGAAATTGATAGGTTGAAACAGTGAAAAAATGCTTGAACAGATCATTTTATTATTTCATGTGAACTGTTTAACAAACACTATTCAATATGAAAACATAAAAAAACAATCACAAAAACTGATTATATTTTGAATTTAATTGGCAAACTGAGATGTTTCTTGCATAGTGGTCTTACTGTGGCTATTTAAGTGTGTCTTCTCATTAAATCTTTGACATTGGTTGTCCACTGTGTGGACTCTCTGGTGTGTTTTTAAACTGCTCTTATGGCTAAATGTTTGTGCACAAGTATCACACTCATATGGTTTTTCACCAGTGTGGACTCTCATGTGTGTGCTTACATGCGACTTCCGACTAAATACCTGTCCACAAACATCACAGCCAAAAAGGTTTCTCTCCGTGTGAATCGTCATGTGTGTGTCAAGATGTATTTTTAACCGAAAGTTTTGTCCACAAACATCACAGCAAAAAGGTTTCTCTCCTGTGTGAACTCTTATATGTCTGTTTAAATCTGTCCTTAGTTTAAACTGTTTTGCACAAAAATCACAAAAAAAAGGTTTCTGCACACGGTTGGAGTCATCCTCTTCATCCTCATTACTGACTTCAGTCTCTGAAGAGGAGGAAGTCTCTACAGAAGTGTTTCCCTTCAGGGTCCTGCAGAACTCTGCTCCTCCATGGACACCTTGATCAGTTTCAGCTGTCATCGGCTCTGCTGTGCTGCTGCTTGGAACGTCTCTGTCCACAATTTGTTGATGTTGAAAAGGACTATTCTCTTCATCTTCACTCTTAATGAGAACTGCGGTGATTTTGTCCTTCCCTTTGAGCTTTTCTTCCAGACCAATCCCGAGTTCTTCCAGTTCTTCCTTGACGAGGGAAGACTGGTGGGTAACAGCGACATTATTTTCTTCTGGAGCTTCTTTTTTAATTACAATTCTCTGTTGAACATCTGCAGGAACCTCTGAAACACAAAGCAGACACATTGATTTTCAATGCTTCATCTGAAATTTTCTGAGTGAGTCTTCCCAAGGGATCAATAAAGTCTAAGTCTAAATCATAACTCAAACATACAAAATGGGACTGAACAGGAAAGGTCAGACATGATGAAGTAAATCTCAATGGTTATTTTATGTGAACAGAAATAGAGATGTCAAGAACAAGAACAAACTTCATTCTGACATTGATATTTCATACACAAAAACTTAAATGTAAACTGTTCGGAAGTCCTCATTGGTCAGTCCTTCTGCAGCATTTGTAAAATGTTGATTGTCAGACACTAAGGATGAACAATAATAATTCTCAGCCATTCCTTTTATCTGTAGTTACAAAATACTGCTGTAAAAACCACAGATTGTGCAGAAGACTCTGCTGCATGCATGGGGAGAACACGATCCAATACAAGAAAATCTTAAAACAAAAATACATTTTTCTGCCACACCCATCCATTGCACACGGCCAAGCTCATATAATGCCCAGAGTTACTATGAGAAACGTTGCACATGACTACAGGTCACTCAGGCATTGGCTGCTCATTCTGTTTGGGGCTTTGGTTATTTTAACATTATAAATACAGTACAGAGCAACAGTTTGGACAAACCTTTTCATTCAATGAGTTTCCTTTATCTTCATGACTATTGACATTGCAGATTCACACTGAAGGCATCAAACTATGAATTAACACATGTGGAAATATGAACTAAACAAAAAGTGTAAAACAACTGAAAATACGCCTTATATTGTATATATATTGGAGTTTCTTCAGAGTAGCAACGTTTTGCTGTGTCACTGCTCTGCTTCCTCTTGCTGAGCTTCCAGACGTCGTCACCTGAACGGTTTTCACTTCACAGGTTGTCAGGTTGATAACTGGGATTTCTTGCCTTATAAATAGTGATGAAAATAAAGGAAACACATTGACAGAGAAGGTTGTGTCCAAACTTTTGCTCTGTACTGGATACATATTCACACAAATGGTGCGAATTGAAAAAAAAAAAAGACTACAGTTCTAAAAATGTCCATAAAGAAAAAAAGAATGTGATGTGCTTTGACAAAAGAGCAGAAACCTGTCAGATGAGAAAGGAGAAGATGATCTATAGATCTGCCTCTCAGCAGATGGGAACCAGAGGCTTGAAGATTCTGTTGGTCGGGAGGCCAAAGGAGCTTGGGGATGTTTTTCAATCAGCTCAAGATCTGGAGAAAGCAACCCAGGACGAGGCGCTGGGGACCAAGCTGGGTTGTCCTCAACCCAACTGGAGACAGAATACAGTTGGGTATTCTGTCTCCAGGAGACTGAACCATGGAGCTCGAGGTGCAGCCGGGGATCAGGAGCAAGCAGTGAGCTGAGAAACTGAGGGTAAAGCTACAGTGGAATGAGAGGTCATGGGTGAAAACGGAGAGGCTACTGCTAGAAAACTGGTGTTGAGAACCAGCTTTAACATTCAGAGTCATGGAGGGTCAAAGGGAGGCAGTCCCGGCTTAGGTGGAGGACGGTTACCAGACATTTCTGTCAGAGCTGCTGACGGTCCCATTTCGCCTCCCCCAACCATTCAAGCCCAGGGACGAAAGGTGATGGTTCTAGTGGACCGTTCATGGACAGCATGGTCCAGCCACTGTGTCCACTTAGGTTTGAATTTATTTTAAGTAATCAAAATCTGTGGAAAAATGTAGGTCTGCTGGGACCAATTAACATTATTAACATTATTACCAGTCCGGTTGACTCGTTCATTTTGTCATGTTGCATGTATTTTAAAGTGGACCCAAATGCAGTCACATAGAGGCAAGTGATTTTGAATATTTAATGAAAAATAATGAGGAAAAACAAACTTACAAAAAATGGGAATTCAGAATGGAACAAAGTAATCCCAAACAAAAGGTCAGCCAGAAGACATGAGGAGAATGCAGGGAAACCAGCAGAGGAACCAGCGAGGCGAGAAAAAGGTGAGATTAAGTACTGGAACAATGGAGCTGAGCTGATTGGCTAACTGACTGCAGATCTGAGGGGAGCACAAAGAAAACTACTAAATAAATCTAGCAGAAACGCAAACTAAACAAAATGAAACCAGAGTAATAAGAATTAGAAATAAGCATAATCTAGGATCCCAGAGAAAGGACTGAACTAAAGAAAAACAGGAACAAGAGAAATTTAACCAAAGTAAGAAACAAATATAAAATAATAATGAAACTTATTATTTCATTACTATTTCATTACAATACCATTTAACCTTTTTAAATGGTATTGTTGGAGACAACAAAGTAAGCCTTTCATTGTACAAGGAAACATGATTCTACTGTGTCTGAAAATCAAACTTGAACCCATTCTGGTTTTCCTAGATCTGAGTTGTGGCTCTGAGGCCAGAACTGAGATCAATTGGATCTAAACAACTCCAGTTATTTTAGTACCTCAATTGTTAAAATTCCTTGAGGAAAGTTGATCTGCCTCGAAGCTTTGTTAATTGGGGCCTCCACATAGCAATGCTTAGCAGGAACCTATTGTTCAACACACAATAAAATGTCTCTTTATTTATTTTTCTTCCTTAACCGTTAGTGCGGCTGGTACCGCTGCATGAACCCCATAAAAGTGGCATCAAAACACGCAGCTCAATCTTGAGAAGGGAACTATTACTTTTAGTGGGATTTGGAGTTACCACGGCAACATAATTCGCAAAAAATAACACCCGAAAATCCCATTGAAGTCAATGGAACGAGGAAAAGAAATCCTAAAATACCCTGTTCCAGAAATTTCTGTCGTCATAAACTCACCTAGAAATGCCATTCAAATTTCACTTTGTAGAGACGCCCGTGATCTCCTCTAAAGTCAAGACAACACGTCGATACGAATTACGGTTTTTCCACAACTTGTCTTTAAGCGCACCAAAGTTTTTGATTTTTCAAATATGTAACATGGTTCCTGAACGGAAAGGTGCTGTTTGGACTGCTTTTTTTAGTCAAACTAGTTTATGTTTATTATTTAGTGCACCGTGTTCCGGCCGGGGCATTACTTGCAGACATTACTTCCACCTGAGTTGTTGACGAAAGCTAAGTGTTAGCATAACATCCAGTTTTCATCTAAAGGTTGCAGGACAGCGGCCCTTGAGGCCTGGAGTTCCACACCCCTGATAAAGATTATTGTTGTTCTGGTTCCCAGTTTAACTCACCAATGATGTTCCAGAGGCTGCAGTCTCTCTCATCGGTTTTTCCTGACAGCAACAGATATTTTGTTCCAGCCTGAGTTTCTGCAAGGCAACAGTGAAATGTTGTTTTAGGAGATTTATAGTAGTAAAACTGTGATGTCCTCATAAAAAAAATCACCCGAAAACACACGGCTTGTTTCTCTAATTACAAATGGGTTAACACATAAAGTTACTGTCCTAAAGCTCAAATGAGGATCTGCTGACAGGTCTGAGGTATCCAGACCTCAAGGTGCTAGCCTAAACCTGGCCACGCAAAGACGCTGTCTGAAACAGCAGCAACGTGTAGGAGCAGCCTCAGCCTGCTGTATTTGGGTCGGTCATCAGGAGGGGATTCATCTAAATCGCACAGAATGGTGCCCCCCTCCCCCGACATGGCCCCATCCAAAGCTCGTTACAAAAAAAGTCATTGGCCTGGACCCAATACTCGCACTTCTAACCTTGTTCCGTTGTGTCCTTCAGATGTGCGTTCATGTTAAAGGGTTTGAGTACATAGTGTGTCCCATATTATACACATCCAGCCTTTCTGGGGCCCCTTTGGGTCCGACTGCCACCTTTACGCTGAGTCCACATCCACAAAAAGTGTATTACATATAATTCATCACTGAATGTGACGTTTCAAAGTAAAAGGTGGAAATATGGCAGTTTTCTGTCTTCATTGGAAATTTTTAAAAATGGTCTGACAAGGCACACGTCAATAAGAAAAAACTTTGATGTGATGAACTGAGCAGTAAAAAAAAAAGGAACGGTTACAGTAACTATGGGGAAAGTTAAATAAAATGTCACAAATCCTAGAGGAATTTCAAATCCTAAATTAAGCTATTAACATTTTGGTACATGTTTTATATATATATATATATATATATATATATATAACCAATAATATATAAAACTCTAGTAAATTTCAGGCTTTTGTGTTACGCAATTCCTTACATGAAATTATTCACAAAAAAGTCCAAGATGGAGATTATTTTTAGGAAACAGTATTTCCTGTGTTACAAAACTGAATTGTATTATATTGAAACCTAAAAGCAGAATAAATGTATTTATGTTATTAATATCTTGTAAAAACATTCATGATGTTGCAACTGAAAAAAGGTTTGCTGCCTCAACATCTCAGTCACAAAACGCACAGGAATTGACATTTATATAGAATTTTAATTGCAGAAATTCATTACAGGGTTAATTTCGTACATAATTTTCAAATTAATTCCTTTATTTGGTTTTGGTGGGAGTCGAAAAATGTACACATTTATTAGTTCATATTTTCTTTAGAGATTTTATAATTTTAAACAAATGTTTTTTCTCAGTGTCATCAATTTGCAATTTGTCTGCAAGTCAAAGCGCTTCATAATCAGTCGGTTCTTTTGACCATCAGCTGAATGTCATCATGTCTGTAATTAGCGGAATCACAGCAGGATTCCGCTAATTATTGCCTTTAAGACGGTTACATTGAATGTTTGGGGTTTCTTACAAAATCAGTGCGAGTATTGGGAGCATTGGGCCATTGAAATGGACCGAACCCCTCCTCCTTCTAGTAAATACAAAACAAACCCGATCGGTACAGCCGAGGTTCGGAAGACGGATCCAGTCTTTCGTTCCTCTGTTCCGCTACTGGATCAGAACGTTGTTTGATCCGCTGGGTCCACATCTCTGTCGAGTCCAATCCGTCCAAGACCTCCAATAACAACTGCCAAGCAAACAGAACCGAACCGAACCTGCCCCACTGTTTCCCAGCGTAGAACTCACGCTGGTAATGCTAACTTGTTAGCATTAGCAGCTCTTCCGGGGCGGAAATACAGGAAGTCCCGCCTTCTTCTCCTTCTTCTTCTGCTGCTTGGACCTCAACTTAATGCCGTGGTTCTGGAAGTGTCACATCAAGGCCACCAGGAATTTCACAGTTTTTTTTAACAACTGCGGAATTTTAAATGTTTTGTGCGTCATTTTTGATCAGGGAGAGCTAAAATATAACAAACTGCTTCTGTAAATATTTATTGTTGTTTTAGTTTAATTGACCTGATTATGTAACGTTTTTATTGTTAAATTATTGTGAAAATTAAATATTAAATTAAATTAAATATTTTGTTAAAAATATTTTAATAAAATATGTCCTTTCTTATGGTGGTTGACAAACAGCTTATAGGTGCATTACAAACTTTTAACTATTATAATCTCCATGTTCTTCTGAGAGATGACATTTAAGAGCATTCCAAGCCTTGTCTAATGCAGAATTTTCCCCCAAAGATTCACAATATTTCCTCCAATAATCCCTTTTAGCATTTCTTATAGTTTGCCTGACGTCTGCCTGTTTCCTTTTATAATTAGATTTTGGAAACAAATAATTTTCCTAATTGTTTTAAAAGCCTTATTCTGCTGTTTAATAGTTTTGAACAGTCTGGTGTCCACAAAGGAACTATCTTCTTTTTCTAGATAGAAATATTCATTCCTTCTAGGAATGAATATTTATTAATAATATGAATGTATTAATAATAAATTTACTAATTTCTAAATTTAATTCGTTTATCAGTTTACTTGCTTCTACGTTTTTAATATTAATCTCACTTATGACTTTAAAATGATCCCAATTTGCCTCCCCTCCATTTCTCCCTGCTTTTCCAATGTTTCTTTTCCTATCCTGATAGAAATTGGATAATGGTCCCTTCCATTGTGATTTCTTTACATACTGTCCAGCTGCAACTATCAGCAAAAGATTGAGAAACTAAGGTCAGATCAATGACTGATTCTTTACCTCTTACTAAATCCACTGGAGTGCCTACTCCATTATTTAATATTACCGTTTCTTTTTCTTCAATCATCTCTTCTAAAATTCCTCCATTATAATGTAATGTAAATGTAACAAACTGAGATGAGTTGTTGAGCAGAGTAATAGAGGGGTGGTGTGGTTTGGGCGTGGCCCTGCTCCGAAATTTAGGTTAACAAATTAACTTCATTAAATAGAGAGGTGGAAAATAGGAGAAAAACTCCATTACAAATTCGGGAGGAAAGGGAGAAAGAGGCAAATAAAGACAGAAAAGCTGCAGTCATTACGCTGAAAAAGCTGACTGAAAAGCAATTTTGTTTTTAAGCTAAATTTCCAGTGAGGAAAAGTGGAAGTGAAGAAAAATCAGTTTGTTAGAAGGTGCATGATCGTCACGTTCCTCGTCACCATGTGACAAGGTTCTGCAAACAAGAGAAGAGACAAGGTGTCATTTCAACTCAAACACATTGAAGATAAAGAGTGTCTCAATTGCAAGGAAATGAATGGGAATGCAGCTAATGAGACAAACAGATCTGGCTGGGCTGTCATTCAGATGAGCAAACTATGTAATATTTCATAATATTTCTATCTGGGTTTCAGTGCTGAGTCAAATCATGGACTCTCTGACTCGCTTAATCAAGATCAGCTTTGCCACTGGTCACTTCCTCCTTTAAAACAAGTGAGACATAAACCCAATCAGATAATCACAGTACATAATACAATAAATAATACAATAAAATGTATGAAAAATTGAACTTTCAAGTGGTTCATAGTAAAAATAAAAGTCTGCTGTCTGGTGACGAAGCAGCAGAATTAGTGGAGCAAGT
This sequence comes from Poeciliopsis turneri, assembly GCA_922788865.1. Classification (NCBI taxonomy): domain Eukaryota; kingdom Metazoa; phylum Chordata; class Actinopteri; order Cyprinodontiformes; family Poeciliidae; genus Poeciliopsis; species Poeciliopsis turneri. The sequence continues at coordinate 15,236 of CAKLNU010000621.1, forward strand.
CAGGGGACGTCTGTGAGGCTGGAGGAACGAGAGCTTTTTGCTTGGCCAGAATTACAATAATTAAAAGTTAGTGTAGCGAAGATTTGACTTGTCTACTAACTTACTCTGCGGTTTACATTGGACCAATTTTATATGTGTTCTTTGTAATTAATTTCAACTTTAAGAAAAAAAAGATTGTCAAATACATGCATGAGCAATTTGCCAATTGTGATTAAACCTTCTAAAAAACTTGTACTTGATTTATGTTTTTCTTGTTTGATGACAGTAAAATGCATCACCATGTAGTGCTACAAAAAACAGGCATAAAACCCAAACAAATGTGTTGAGAGCAGGAGTGAAGACTGACGGAGCACAAACAGAGAAAATCTCATGAATTGGGGTTTTGGTGATGGTGAGGATAGATGCAGTGGATCCAGGGACGAAGAGTAAATGATGGCTTATTTATGAAATACATAAATCCACAGGAGAACAACAAGGCAAAGAGCTCAGATACGAGTAGCAACTGGTTAGACAATTTGACTGAAACAAAGGCTGAGTACACGACTTACGTCACGACAAGGACCTGACAGGGAACAAGAGACACAGGTGGGGATAAATACAGTGGGAACGTAATCAGGGGAAACAAGGGGCAGCTGATAACAATAAGGGGCAGACAGGATGAACTACATACATAAAGAAAATCAAACAGGATATCAGAAAAATGACAAAAACCAGAAAGGCTTCCTAACCTCTGGAGGATTTTTATTTCATAGTTAAACCTCTGAGTCTTAATGTGCAGCTCTTCTGATGTGTTCAGTAACATCAGCGTTGTAGTTTGGAAAAACAGCAGTATGAGCAGAAAGGTAATCTCAGAAAGATTTTATGTATAAACTGTAACACAATGCAGGAAGTATATAAGCTAACTGCTAGCTGCTTACTTCCTCTATAGTCTATATCAGTTAGCTGTAAGATTAGCTTTAAATAGGCTCATTATGCTACATGTTTAACTGCAGGTATAATGGTCTCTTCTGATATTTTATTCAGTGAAAAATCTTCCACCTGCTGGAAATGATTGGATGTCATATTGAGAGGAAGTACTTTATTCCAGATGCACATGTACAGTAAACCTTCACTCCTTGATAAAAAGGAAAGCAGTTAAAAACAGCACACGCCTGACTTCAAAGCTGACTGGCAGATAAAAGACTCCAGACTTTGATTAGAGATGAAAGGTCCTGTTTTCTACATTCGTTCAGCGTTTCTCTGCAGTCTGCCGCAGGCTGTCTTTGCACAAATGGTCAGAAATAGACACTGCAGTGAGACCTCTCCGTGTTTATTGTTCATCACAAGAGAAATGTGTTTAATTAGTGCAGTTAACTGAGTGAAGTGAAATGTGGAAATGAGTCCACAAAGGCAGCAGGCTGTCTGCTGATTCAATGTGAAAAAACTTTTACTGTTGGGTCAAACGAGGAGAACGTGAGACATCAAATGCTGCTATTAATAGAATATGTCTCACTTTTGATGTGTTTGAGCTCTGTACAGTGTGTGTAGCGATTGTAAAAAATTCCAGTGATCAGGAGATGAACGTTTTTATACCTTTTGAGGCCCCCTAGCAGTCAAATATCATTTAGCTGGACTAATTTGAAAATGGGTCAGTTGTCATCAGTTCATGCACTCAAGCATCTCACTAATTAGTTTTCTCACATAAATGCCTGGAAGTTTTAGCGATTAGAACATTATTTATGTGATTCAAATAACAATCAATGTTAGGGTTTCCACCAGGACGTCTGCTGAGTGATAGACATTATTCTGTGGCAGTGTTTTTTTGTCTTTAAAAAGTGACCCATAGAACAATCATTCATGAATAGAGGTTGGTTAGAGGACCTCAAAATTGTATTCAAATTAGAACGGCATACCTTAAACATGTTTAATTAAGCAAGTATTTGGTAAACTACTGAAGTACTGAGTAACTGATCATAACACCTGATTTCTATTCAAAAATTATCCTCAGACAGCCAAAAGTATAAAAGTTATGTGAACATTCTGGTATTTTACAGAGTATGACTAAAATATAAATAAATGAATAAGGAGTTAGATTTGGAGATCGGCTCTGGACCAAATTTACCACAGGGTCACGGTAGGCAGTGTTTCTCCATGGCAACACTTGAAAAAGAATGAAACAAAAAAGCAGAGTAATATTTCATCATTTGATATAGTAAGTGAGCAAATCGGGTTGAGGACGTTTTATAAAGACATGTCTGTCTCTAGGCAACCACAACAGCTTTGGTCAGGGGTCTTTTAGCTCCCGCCACAAGAGTTCAGCTGACCTAAATATTTTCCGTGTTTTATTTAGTGTGGATATGTGTGTGATAAGTGTGTTTATTGAAGAGTTATAGAAGTACAGAACAAATCGCGTCCCATATCGGTTCAATTCAGGACGCAACATTTAGCAGCCAAATATGGGACATCCCATATTTTATGCCGTTCTGTTCATCTGTGCGACCCGTCAATCCGTCCTACCTTGTGGCAATGTGCATGGACATTCTGCTGACTCAGCAGATTTCTTATAAATCCGTCCTACCTGTGGATGTTTTGTTTCATCTGTTTTATTTCATCAAAGATTCCAGGAAGCTTTAATGAATTTATTTTATTTTTCATTAAGCTGCTGGATGACTTCATGGTTTACTTTACATGACAGCAGCTCATAAATATATAAATAAATGGCTCCAGTTTGCATCTGCAAAGTCGTTACTACTGTAAACTAGTCACTTTTTTTTTGTCGCTATATTTAAAATATTTTAATCTAATTACACTCTTTGTTATTATTAAACTTTGCTAAATAGATTTGGGACTGAAGCTGTAATAGCCTGTAATATTAGTGCATATTCATCATATCCCATCATTTCACTGACCTGTGCAGTTCAGTGACATGTTGTGGCTGCATTTAATAAAGTCTGTCATACAACAGATTAATGTGCGAAAATGATCTGCAGCGATCTGGATTAGAATCGCCTCTGTATTGCAGATATTAACAGGTAGATATTCTAGGAAAGGATCAGCGCTGCATCTGCAGCTTTTCATTTCAAACGATAAGATATTCAGATGAAGGAAGTGATCTGCTTCTGGTTTCATCATCATATAAATTGTTCAATGTTAACCATAACTGCTAAGCTTCCACTTCAGTCACTAAATAATCCAATATACTGAACATTAACAATGTGCTGTAGTTTGTTTGTAAACATGATGGTAGCAGTTTTAGACGGGTAGCACGGACAGACAGACCTAGCTATCGATCCGCGCTGCGGTAGGAAAATCTGACGGGGTAGCTCAGGTCGTCAGAACGCTGAGACAGGTAGCAGCTCTAACACTGCTGTTGGAAAAATTCTTTTCTTTGTGGTTTTCATTACACACAATGTAGCTGAGGGACATAGAAGTACTTAGTTTAACAAAATAATCTAACATTAAAATAAATGATAACATGAAGTTCCAGATGAAAAATGTCCAAGAAGCAAATGTCTCTGAAGTGCAGCCAGAGACACAATGTATTCAGACCAACTGGTAAAATCAAGTGTGTTCAACAATGTCCACTAGGTGGCAGTAAAGGTCTGTTAGAGAACTTTAGATTGTCTGAATGCTAAATAAAACATTCTGACAGTCAGCATATTTGTATGAAGTTGAATTCAGGATAATGAATGTACTAAATGCTGGTTAAACTTTTGAATAACATCATTTTCCACATACAGTAAAACAGCCTCACATGTAGAAAGTTTATGGGATTTACAAAGATCATCATTTGAGTTTATGATTATGACCGTAGGATAATAAATGCTTATCATGACATAACGATTAACCTTCAACTAACTATATATGTAATATGTTTCCCAAAAGTTTTGGTGAAATCATGTGAGTCTGCTTTAATTTTGGTGTGGGAATGACATTGTAGCATGATGAAAAGTTTAAAAAGTTGATTTTATATGGTACTGGCCCTTTAAGATTTCTTTTCAGCATGTTTGAAAGACCATTCAGGGTTTTCATATCCAGCCAGACAAACAACCACATATCTATTCACTACATAACTATTACCTATTTCGTTGCAACATCTCCCTTTGTCTTCACTTTTCATTTAAAGGATGGTTGCACAATTTATTCTTCATGGATGTTAAACAAGTTTCCAGTTTAAAATTACAGCAGATGAGAGCAGCGTTTGAAAAGAATCAAGCCTCCTTTAAACTGTGTGTGAGGCCGATCACCAACACGCTGTGCCTGATTTGCAGCTCTTCAGCTGTGAAGCTGCAACACAGCGTGCTGCTTTTGCACCAACCAGTGACATTAAAACGCTTCCCCTCCACAACCTCAAATCAAATCTTTTCAAATCCAGGAGATGAAGTGGAATCAAAACTCCAGGGCGTGATGTCAACCTAGCGTGAGTCTGCACTTCCTGTCTGAGCTGAGCCACCTCTAGCAAAGCAGGGCTGACATCTTGACAGCAGCAGTTTGCTCATTTAATGGTCTGACCAGCAGAATTGAGACGATTGGGCAGATCGTGTTCAATGAGACCTGCTGTTGACAACAGAGGAGGATTGCTACACCTTGAAGTTTAGGGTTGTTTCTAATGTCATCTATAATATGTATTATATATGTACTGGCAGGTGCTAAATGGTTGACCCGCATACAGAACACAAACAGGGTCCTGAAAAATCTGATAAATAAAGTTTATTTGGTACAAGAAAATTTCTGTCCAATGTGTCATTCTTGTCCTGGAGCTGGAGAGTCTGATTCACCAGAAACACTGGAGATAGGCAAGTACAGAGGTGACGAATGAAATGGTCAGCGAGTTGATATTGCAGAGGTGAGGTTAGTCTTACTGGTTGAGATGATTGGATCTGCCAGGGGAGAATAAGGTGGTCACTGGAGTTTGGGTACTCTAGAGGGAGAGAGTGGTGGTCCGGGTCCAGCTGTTTAATTGAGCAGTATGGATGTTGGCGGTGGAGGCTTGCATAGGAGGGCGGACGGGTAATAATTCGATCAGCAGCTTGCAGAGAAACGATTCATCGCCAGCAGTTGAGCGAAGGTCCAGAAGGTTCTTCAGAGGAACTGGAGCTTGTGGAGATTGGATTCTCAGGCAACACAGTCAGGAGTAATAGTTCCCCACAAAAGGGATCCAAAACTGGTTAACGCTTAGCGCTGGCCAACCGCTCCTCTTATACACCATGCTGACACAGCAGTATTGATTGCAGGTGTTTAGAATCCAGACGCAAGCACTGCTCTCCAAGCAGAAAAGCTCCTGGCTCTGTCTAGTGGCTGACTGAGAGAATGCAGCAACAAAAACAAATCCCCACAAAGGCCAAACCCCAGTTCCCAACAGACCGTCCTCCTCACTCTGCCAGGTTTTGCTGCCACTAATCTCCTGCTGCTGAGATCTGCTGTCATCACTATGTGGTCATCTTTGTCTTTGTCTTTGTAGCTTTATGTCTTTTTATATCTTAAAATTCAGACTCAAGTAAACAGTTTTATTGTGTTGCATATATTTGCTAAGATGTGACATTTTGGTCAAATACATTTAAGGGATCTTTTTCGCTTCTGCAGTGACAGCGCGATTCACCTGCAGTGAAGATGTTCATTAAGATCCACCTGTCTATACATTTCTGTATCCACTATCTTCCCTGCTTTCATCCACCTGCCCTCCACCAGGTATCTGTATTCATGTATTCCTGACTTTTTCAGCGCCAGAGCCGCAGTCCGTTTGATCTCCACTGTAGCACCCGAGGGTCCCTGAACTCAACTCTTTGTTGTCTGACTCTTCCAACTGGGATCATCGTCCCTCCACAAAGCCTCACCTCATATGTGTCAGCGATGGTTCTGGACAACATGTTGGATGTATTATTTAAACACATCTACACAGCAGTGTGGTTGTAAATAATGAGCATGTGTCTGATGGACAGGTTGAGGTTCTGATGAATATACTGTACATACTAAAGCAACCAGCTCACCTCCATCTGCAGAGCCTCGTTAAACAGGATTCTGCAAGCTTTGCTTTCAGCTCAGATGTGTGAGAAAAAAAAAGATTTGATCAAATCTCTTGTTTAGGGTCAATGTGTTGGAGCAGACAGTAAAAGGAAAGTCAGCAACAGTCCAAAATATATTTGTTATTTAAACCAACAAACAAACTTGGGTAAATCGTACAAAATAACATTATTGAGCCCATAAAATAGCTCAAAATAACTGAACTCTACTCTTACAAACTGGCCTGCCTAAATGAGACACAAAGGAAACTGAAATACTGGCTGATCAAAGTTAAAAAGGGGAAAACAAACAAAACACTAAGAAAATATGGTTTCCATCATCCTGAGTTGACTATCTGCAGGGTAGGATGGCTTTTCTCTACCTCTTTATCCCCCTGAAGGGCTGCAGCAGCTGGCACTGAGGTTTGGCTTTTCAAAAAACATCCCTTGTTCCTGAACCCTCGTGGGTTCAGGAAGTGCTGGTGCCTCTCCAGCGAACGTTTTGGGCGAGAGGTGGGGTAACCTGGACAGGTCGCTGGTCTGTCAGTTTTCAGAAAACTAAATCAGGAGTCAAACACATCAAAGTGTTAACTTTTACGAGTGATGAAAAGGCACAGAGAGGTGACAGTGCCATACGAAGGTGTAAATGAGATCATGGGCAGTTGGAAGAGTCTTTGCATCTTCTATGAACTCAGTGGTCCCTTTGTAGAAAACACAAAAGCCAGTTTACCAGCAAGGATCATGCCACAGAGACATGAATTTGAGGATTTATAGAAGGAATGGAAGAAAGAAGTAGATGGGATGAATCACCTGGCAAGAAACATGAATAGAGGTTTAGGTGAAGACTCAGCTAGAGGATTTGGAGAGGAAGAGACAGAGACAACTAAAGTTACTTGGGTAGATTAGAGAGAACTTATAGACACTTGAAGAAGCTTGAAAGACTACATGAAAGTTGAATGAGACACTGCAGCTCCTGAAGTCCTGATGAGGCTGATAGCTGCAGCACATTTCTGCAATACTGTGAGCCAGAGGCTTGTCTGTTCGTTTATCTCTCCGATTGAGAGAAACAGAACCACTGATCTGAATCCAAGTGGTGTTGCACTAAAATTTTCTCCGATTAATCAAATAATTGAAGCACAAATCATTTACAACCAGATGTACTGCTTGTGCAGCCCATTAAGAAAATAGTCGATCCCCCTCCGTGTCCTACTGACGCTGTACCGAATGAGCAAGGAGAGACACCCCCCCACCCCAAAGCTGCTCTCCTTTCCTCCTGTGTGGCTGTGAGGAAGCAGCTGCAGCTCATCAACAGGAAGTCACTCATTATTGGTTCCAGAGAAAAGTTGCTTCTCTCAAATCTGCCACTTGTCAGGAAAATCACAGTAATTAGTAAAGCAACATTTTGACGGTGAAAACAAGCTCAGTCTTACTTTTGCTCACTGGTGGAGATGCTGCTGCCTCTAATGATGACCCAAGTCTGACTGGAAGTTTGTGATGGTTCCTTCAGCCTGGAATCAGCTGCAGTCTGAACTCAAGATGTCAGAATTGATTGATTTATAGTGGTTCTCAAAAACAGGCAATGAGATTCTATGAAACAGTGTTTCAATTGTTTTACACTTGTGCATAATATTGATTAGTTTTATTTTGTAACCAGGTTGCTGTGTATTGCAGATTTCTGCCCAGGTCGCTCTTGAATACGAGATCTAGATCTCAACAGGATTTATCCTAAAATAAATAAGAATGTGTCAGTTTGATCTGTAGTGTGAAGTTCAGCATCAAATCCTAATAAAGTAACAATGAGCCAAGGTCTAGTGGACGACGCTGACCAGAGCTCTGCTGAGTTTAACACAAACTTGACCTCATTATTTCTAAAGGAGGTTCATCTAAACTCAGACATAAAACTAAATTTAGAATTAGAAGCAACAGTAAGTGCTTGGAAAATATGACCAATTGTATCATTGCATTCATAATAATGGACCATCAACAAAACATCTCTGCCCTATTTTTTAATCTATGCCTTATTTTCAGCACTTCAATATTTTCTCATCTCAAATTTTAAGAGAATAGAACATGATTTGTGATTTTTCCAGAAGCTCCTCAGCAGGCGTGAAGATTTACTGTCGCATTCGCAGCAGTTTCTCCTGAGGATGTAAAGCCACAGTGAGGAGCGAGTGTCAGTTGAAATCCAGTGATGTACGAAATGAGGCCAGAATGAAGACGTCCAAGATTTTCTGATTTTTTCAGAGGTCAAATTTAACAAACCAAAAATCTTAACAATTGAAAATCTGCAATACTCCACTGGTGAAAATTTGCACACACTTAGTAAGTTAACTTTATCCTGCAGCTTTCTGTCACGATGGGGTCGACTTTCTTTGCCCACATGCAGAACAGCTTTCCAGTAAAGAATAGTTTATTGTAAATGGAGAAGATGATGACAGGAACTGATCAGGTCCAAGGGGGAAAAGGCTCTCAGGACAATGGCGCACTATGGAAATAGAGAGGTGGTGAGTTTCAGGATGTAGGAAACGGGAGCTTTGAACAGATGATGGACTGATCTTACTAGTGGAAGCGGTGAACACAGTCCGCGAGGGTTTGGCTGCTGGGTCGGGTCTTGGTCTCTCTGAGGGTTTCTCTGTTTGTCCAGGTTCCAGGTGGGAAGGCTCGACAGCGCAGATCCGGATGGCAGGAAGGAAGCTGTGGTGGAGGGCGGACAGGTAAGTGCTGGTGGGCGGGGACAGAGGAGCGGAGCAACTGCCAGTCTGCGTTTCCAGAAACGGCTATTTTCGACGGTGGATTCGGGGAAGGAACTCGGGCAACCAGTGGGTAATGTCACGAGGGAGGTGGGTTCCAGGAAACCAGGGAAAAGTCCTCACAGAGGAAACTCGGAGACTCGAGGACAGCACTTGAAGAAGGAGGACACAAGAAGGATCACTCATGGATCAACTCGAGGAAACAACAGGTGGGTCACACCGGGTGGCTCTGACTGCCATTGCTGCCAAACACTTGAAGAATTGGCAGTCAGCTCCTCTTGAGCTCCAGGTATGATGGCATGATGCCGCATAGGTGTGCAGGCCACCAACACGCCCCCTACAGGAAGGGCAGCCTCTGGCGCCATCTGGTGGACGGTTTAGAGGCAGCAGAGAAAAACCCACAAAGAAAACCCAAAACCCAAGAACCCAACACTTTCACAAATCAAAATCACTGATTTAAAATAAAAACAAACATAAAAAGACTGAAGCTACAAACTTGAAAAGCTAAATGGAAAATATGTAAATATATATAACATTATACAGACAAAAGTATTTCAAATAAGTCTTCAACTGATTCTTAAAAGAATCAACATAATAAAGGTATTGCCGTCTAAACATTCACACAAAGCCCATCTTAAAACTAATGCTGTAAAAATACCAATAAAGATGTTTCTACAGATAAGGATCAGAATTTATGAGGATCATAATCTATAAGGACCAGGATCGATGCCATATATGCTACAAAGAACTCCCATTAAAGGAAGAAATGTGCAACAGAACAAGACTCAGGATGCTTGGATATCTGTCTCCAAAGTGCAGGGAAGTCGTGGAGAGGAAAATGTAAATGTGAATCTGATCCAGTCTTTCATGTTTCAGCTGATCTGAATGAATCGCTGCTGAGGTCAGAGATACTGAAGAGGAAAATCATTGAACTTTTCTGCGCTGTAGAGAAACCTGATGTTACCAACCTGCTTTTCTGTCCACAACATTTACCTCACTTGTGCTGTAATGCAAATATATTTCAGTAATATATTTAATATATTAATATATTTCATTGTAAGGTAAAGGCTGTTTTGTAAGGCAATGGACTTCTGCTTTACTTAACTGTTGGCTATGGAAAACAAAATGAGTCATAAAAAAGCAGCCAGAAGGTTTTTCATATGAACTCAGAAGATAAAGTGACGAGTCCTCCAGCAAACAGAAGTGTATAAACGCACCATGCGACCGGCTCTCTGTTGTTTAAGAGCAATTTAGATCTGCTGGGACCCGACGTGAAGGCAGAGCTCATCCTGGGCTCAGAGCGCTCCTTAAGTATTTACTAGAGCAGGCAGTTGATTTTATTTTGGATGTGAATATATAATGTTGTGAAGCTGAAACGTGACGACATGCAGAGTCTTTCTATTCTTCATGAGTGAAGCAAATTAGGTTATTTGAATTTAATTTGTTCTGTATAAAATCAAAAATGTCTTTGTCTTCTCCAGAGCTTTTCTTCTCCAGAATTAAAATATTTGTGGCCCTCTGAATGATTTTGTTCCCATCAACTCTAGAATGGGTCAGATTTAGCCTGCAAACACCAGAGGCTCATGCAGACAGACATAAAATCATTTAGGGAAAGACAAATTAAATCTTCCTACTATAGAATAAGGTATTAGCTATAAGTAACATTTTAAATGTATTAATCAAGTTTCTTCATTATAAAGGCTCAAAATAAAACAAGCAAATAGGAGAGGCTTTTAGATGATAGATAAAGATAAAATTCCAGTATGTTTACGACACACGAAGATAGTATATTTATCCATATTTTACAAGCAAAAGAAACCAGTAAAAGCAAAATTTAATTCAGAGGTGTTTTGATGAGGCCAACATTTAAATGCAAGAGCTGGATCTTCTGAAAGTGAAGCAGAAGATATGAAGCAAAGCTGCTTGAATGAGGCTTTAATGTTGCATCCTGGGCATCCAGTTGCTCATATTCTGCAGGTGGAGACAAACAGGTGCACCTTCTCTGCCTTATCTTAACAGCTTCTGTAATACCACACATATCTCATTACAAGCATTCCCACTGAGGTTTTCAAATCATCCCGATGTAAAGTTTGACAGTTCATTAAATCTTGGTGTTAATGCTGAGCGCTTTGGCTCGCCAAGGTTAATGGGGCCATTCAGGCTGAAATAAAGGTTTGATTACTGGCTGATAGAAGCCATAAAATAACCTATTTGTTCTCCCAAGGCACTGCAGGCTGTAGAGCAAACATCAAAACACAAAGAACATTTCTAAATTCTGTCAAGGAGAGACATAAATTAGCCTCATTAAGGTCATGCTGTAGTTTAGATGAAAATAAAGGCTGAAGAAACTTAATAGCGGTAGTTTGATCAGACCTGAAGGGACAGAAGGGCTGCTGTGTGGAGGCACCATGCCACTGTGGCTTTCATTTGTCCTATTTCTGTTTCTTTGTAATCATTTTGGGCTGTGTGTTTTGACAGCTTTGGGTCTTTGTCCATGGCATTTCCTTGCTCTCTCTGGGTACTCCTGCTTCACACTCCAGAAACCATGCATGGTGTAAAGTTGCTGGTGTTACTGATAAATATTGATGTTTGAAATTGATGTTAAGAAAAATGTCATGTTAGAACAAAATGTAGTTAATCAGAGCTGCAGTTTGTGCCTCTGTTGCTTGATGGTTTATGATGAATCAGCAAACGGTGTGTCGCACATTCAATGATTAATCAGTGTGATTTTCACAGGTTCTTTTATTGGATGAATACTGTTAGACTAGAGCAGGGGAGCTCAATACGTCGATGGCGGGAAGGTTTTGAGTGGATCTCTGCAGCAGGTGAGAAACTGAAGGCCTCCAGGAAGCTGAGAGCAGCACTTCCTGTCAGGCTTATCAAAATATTCACTAAGATTCAAAACGTTTGTAGCTTCATTAAATAATAAGAAAGCCTGGAAACCTGATATCGTAACGGACTGAACATTTTTAACGTAATCTTTGCTCGGCTTGCGGGGCGCAGGCGGTTGCCACGGCAACGGGTGTGCTTAACGATAAAGAGAGAAAGAGTAAAAAGGTGCGAGTGGTTCTGGAGTGGATCACCTGTTCGGGTTATTTTACCTTTGTTTTCCTTCGCTGTGGTTCATCACAGCCGCAGGAGTTTCTGAACGTTCAATAAACGACAAACTTGGACTCATTACCTTGTTCATTTGCAGTAAACGTCACAACAAACATCAAATTGGACACATATATTTGATTTAGCTTTAACAAACAAATGGCTTCTACCGCGATAATTATGTGAAATTAAATTAATTATATCCCAAATTCAAGAGATTTGCCTTTACCTCTGCAGAGCTCTTTGGTTCCTCCTGTCAGTCTGTAGTTTCGCATATTGACGTCATCAAACCAAATTTCACATCTACCATAACTGACTGACACCTGCTGGCCTCAGGTTGGCAACCAGCTTCTGACTGAGAAACCAGTAACCTGACTGAGAAACCAGTAACCTGACTGAGAAACCAGTAACCTGATTGAGAAACCAGTAACCTGATTGAGAAACCAGTAACCTGATTGAGAAACCAGTAACCTGCTTCCAGTGTCAGAATCTCACAGAGGAAGAAACTGCATTGGGTTTTCTATCACTTTATCCTTTCTGATATAACCCTATGAGTCAAAAGGGTTTCATTTACTATTTGTATGTCTTCATGTCATGAGGTAGAGCTCAGTCGGCTGGTGAGAGAAAAAGTAGATCTTGGTCTCAAAAAGTTTGAGCTCCCCTGGATAAGAGCGACAGTGAGCGCCTCCACTGACCAGCCGTTACTGCGCTAACTTACTGTTGGCCCACTGAGTCATGAGTGCCCACTGGTGGCCAACTGCTGTAACTGCAGTGTAATCAGAAGTCTAAATAAAGTAAGAAAAATGGAGGGGGGTGTAATTATTTCTATTCATTCTCTCACAGGTGGAATTCATAGATCTATTACACTCAGAGTTCATTATTTCAAGACTTGTAATTTTGCTTATAACATTTAAAAAGAAAGGTAACCCAAAATTCAGTGTCTCAGCAAACAGAAAGTAATATAGGATCACTTAAGAAAAAAACATGCTAATGTATTGATGATGATAAAGGTAAAGACCCAACAATCTGGTGGAACGCTGCTGACTCGCTGACACCCTCCACAAAATGGGGAAGCTCTGGAAAGGTTGATTTACCAAAATTAATAAAAGTAGAATGATAAATTTTAGCAGGAGATCAGATCTGGGGTCAGAGGAGGACACAAGAAGATCAGACCACTGGAGGAAGATGGAGGAGAGGTGAGTAAAATGAGAGGAGCTTAACCAAATCCTGCAGATGGCGCTTACAGTGTGACAGAGGAAAGTCTGCCAGGGACAGGAGAGCAAGATCTGCAGGATGAGTGTTTCAGATATGGTCCATGTGGCACTCAGTGCAGATGAGAGACCAGAAAAGGGTTTCATTTGATGGCCAGGATCCTGGTGGAGGCCGAACGGGTTCAAATGCAGCATCAATGGTGTTGGGAGAGAGGAACTGCCAGCCAAGGCTACTTTGATCTGAGGAATTGATTGACGTTTGCAGGTGACAGACTGAGCCAGTGAACAACCTGGAACAGATTCTAGGTATTCACCTCTGTCCATCGGTCAACAGGCGAGAGGCACAGTCATTTGGACTGTTGGGTTAGATCAGGGGTGCTCTACTCCAGGCCTGGAGGGTCTCCTGCAACTTTTAGATGTGTCTCTAATTCAACACACCGGAGTCAAATAATGATGTCATTGCAGGACTCTGGACAACTTGACTGCACTTAGCAGGTGATTCAGTGATTTAATTCAGCTTTGTTGGACCAGGGAGACGTCCAAGAGTTGCTGGACACCGGCTCTCGAGGACCAGGATTGCCCACCCATGGGTTAGATACATTGTGCTCCCTGTAAGGGAAGATCATTCCGCAAAATTTGAGGGTCCAGTCTACCATCAAAAACTTTTAGAGGCAGAATGCAGCAAGATTCTGACAGCATGAGGCTGTGGATTCAGAAGCACTAGATGGTGGATGAATATATTCCAGACCACTAGGAGGCAAAGCTCTTACTCATACCACCATGCGAAAACATCACTAGCAATCACTTCACTCATCCATCCATCCATCCATCCATCCATCCATCTCTGCATAAGTCAATGTTTGGTACAGATCTAAGTTTTCATTTTGAAATCAGCAGCAAAAAGGAAACAATGGGAAACTTTGTTTCTTTTCATTAATTTCAACTGGAAATATAGCAATTCAAAAACATAAAATCAATCAATACATCCCGAGACACTAGAACTCCTCCACTTGGGGCAGGACACCCTCCCCGACCCGGAGAAGGCATTCTACCTTTTCCGGCACTGATCCTCATCCCGGCCGCTTCACACTCGGCTGCGAACCGCTCCAGCGAGAGCTGCAGATCACGTCCTGATGAAGCCAATAGGATCACATCATCCACAAAAAGCAGAGATGGATCCTAAGGTCACCGAATCGGATCCTCCCATCACCTTGGCTGCTCTAGAGATTCTGTCCATGAAAGTAATGAACAGAATCGGTGACAAATGGCAGCCCTGGCACAGTCCAACTCTCACCGGAAACAAGCCTAACGTATTGCCGGCAATGCGGACCGGACTCTGATGTCGGTCATCCAGGGACCTGACGGCCCGAATCAAAGGCCCCGGTACCCCATACTCCCAGAGAACCCCCACAGGGCTCCCCAAGGGACACGGTCGAACGCCTTCTCCATGTCCACAAAACACATGTGGACCGGTTGGGTGAACTCCCAGAACCCTCCAGGACCTGCTGAGGGTGTAGAGCGGGTCCAGTGTTCCACGACCAGAACCAGAACCAGAACCAGACTGCTCTTCCTGAATCTGAGGTTCAACTATCCAACAGACCCTCCTCTCCAGGACCCCTGAATAGACCTTGCCAGGGAGGCTTAAGAGTGTGATCCCTCTATAATTGGAGCACAGCCTCCGGTCCCCCTTTTTGAACACCACCAGCCCAGTCTGCCAATCCAGGGGAACTGCCCCCGATGTCCATGCGATACTGCAGAGTCACGTCAACCAACACAACTGTACAACATCCAGAGCTTTAAGAAACTCCGGGTGAATCTGATCCCTCAGGGCCCTGCCATCGAGGAGCTTTTAAACCACCTCATCCCCAGAGATTAGAGAGCCCGACCCAGAGTCCCCAGGCTCAGCTTCCTCAATTGAAGGTATGTCGGTGGGATTGAGGAGGTCTTCGGAGTATTCTGCCCACCGGTCCACAACGTCCCGAGTCGAGGTCAGCAGCCCACCATCCCCACTGTAAACAGTGTTGGTGCTGCACTGCTTCCCCCTCCTGAGACGCTGGATGATGGACCAGAATCGCCTCAAAGCCGGACTTCTCTTCACCCAAGTGTCCAAGATATACTGCCGCAGATCTGATGAAATGATGACAAGTCAATTGTCAAACTGCAGCTTAAGGTGTCCTGGTGCCAAGTGCACAAATGGACACCCTTATGCCTGATTATGGACGATCCATGATGAGGACAGAAGTCCAACAACAGAACACCATTCGAGTTCAGATCGGGGGGAGTGTTCCTCCCAACCACTTCTCTCCGGGTCTCACTGTCTTTGCCAACGTGAGTGTTGACGTCCCCTCAGGCCAAACGGGTTGGTCTGAGTATTAGGAAATGTTGATCTACTGGAATTTTAATGCACAACCATCTCTACAGTTTACAGAGGATGGTCCAAAAAAGGGAAAATATCCAGTGAAATGTCTTGGTGATACCAGAGGCCTCACAACATGTCAAAGCTCGAGGCGGACGGGCTACAGCAGCAGAAGACCACACTGGCTGCCACTACTGTTAGCTAAGAAAAGGTAACTGAGGCTACAATTCACACAGGCTCAAGAGAAGATTGGAAAAATGTTGCCTGGTCTGATGAGTCTGGATTTTATTCAGATGGTTGGGTCAGAATTTGGTGTCAACAACATGAAAGCGTGGATCCATCCTGCCTCGTATCAACAGTTCAAGCTGGTGGTGCTTCAGTGGTGTGGGGGATATTTTTCTGGCACACTTTGGGTCCATTAGTACCACCTGAGCATCGACTCAACCCCACAGCCTATACTGTTGCTGACCAAGTCCATCCCTTCATGACCTCACTGTACCATCTTCTGATGGAGATTTTCAGCAGAATAATGCACCACATCACAAAGTGTGAATCGTCTCACACTGGTTTCTTGAAGAATGAACTCATTGTTGTGTTGGATCTGACCTTCAATACCAGGAGGTCAGATCAAACACAAAGAGAACCTTTGGGATGTGGTGGAACAGGAGATTTGCCTCATGGATGTCTAGCCAACAAATCTGCAGCAACTGCTTGATGCAATCATGTCAATATGGACCAAAGTCTCTGAGGAATGTTTCCAATACTTTGTTGAATCTATGCCATGAAGGATTAAGACAAAAGGAGGTCCAACCCGGCACTATTAAGGTGTACTTAATAAAGTGGTCGGTGAATGTATAACGCCATGGCTTGCCATACGCAGACTGAGGGTTAGGGTTGCTAGGCGGGTTCAACCCCGCCTAGCAACGGACTCAGGTTTTTCTTAATTGTAACATGTAGTCATGAAGCACTTGTAGTTCATCACAGCTTATTCCTGATGTGGTAGGTCAATCAGGTTTACTTTCTTTCAGAGATGACATCTTGACCAACCTTTGAGGATAAAGAGGAGGTTGCAGATAAAGTGCTCCAGTGTGAGTCTAGATGAAATGTCTCAGACATGTGGCCAACATGGCCCCTCACTCTGTTTTTGGTACAAGAGGGAGCAAACAACTCACAAACCCAAACGGCAAAGCAATCAGGTTCAAGCTATTTCATTACAAGAAAGTCACTTTAATGGTGACACAATAAAACCGTCCTCTTTTTCTCAATGAAATTCAGGATTCAATAATTGTCCTCAAATAAAAGTCACCAATCAGAGGCCACAGGTTGAGCTCAGCGTAATTATGCTGCTTCTGGTGGAGGCGCTCCATCTGCAGCACACTCTCCTGCCAATCCACAGCTGACCGCTCCAGCACCCACCGCTGCAGCAACGCTGCAGCAACGCTCCAGCACCACTCCAGCACCACTCCACTCTTCAGCCCGATCCAGCTAAAAGACAGAGCGGGAAAGCGCCAGCATCCCCACACCAAAACTCAGTTGGAAGACATATTTCCTGTCAATGCTGATGAAAATGGGGCAGAGATTTCCCTCTGTACTGGCCCGTCTGTTCCACTCCCGGTAATCTGACGTGCCGCTCGGTCCACAGCCTACAGAATCAGTTCCTAAGCTGCTTCCATCCAGGCTCCTTTTATTTTGGCCTCAATCAGCCTCTGCTGACGCCTGGATGGGATCCAATGACTGCGATCCGCCTCCTGACACAACCACCTTCAGTCCGGTGAGTTTGGATTATTAAAGGGAAAAAAGAGAAAAAATTTAACCCAGAACAATCTAAACATGCAAAGCGTAACAAAAAATATGTAAAAAGAAAAACACAATCATATTTTCCCTTGTACATCAGATACTGAAGCAGTTTTACTGCTTTCCTCTCTCCAGCTATTAAAACTTGACATTTTAATGACGCTCAGAAGTTTCACTTATTAGCAGAAGATTAATAACAATAACAATACGACATAAAACATTGACCGATAATATAATTTGACCTTGTTACCACAAGCCAGTGGCTGTTTGGAAGCTGGAATGAAACTATCAAGGAGTTTTACAACCATCATTTAGCCAATGCTTTGATTTACTGGCTTCTCCTTTTGATTATGTTAGATACTCTGAAGAAATGACTCCTTTTGAGCAGAACTTGTCACTAAGTTCATGAAGGATCAACAAGTTTGACATTTCCTGACATGACAACAATTTTTGTTTCTGCAGTTTAAAGTAAAATGGATTTTAAAACGACTATAAATCATATGGGATTGCAGTTTCTTGACCCACTTTCAGATTCATACAAGAAACCGAAAACTGGGTTTCTTGTATGAATCTGCTAACTCTTCACTAGATGCGGTGAAGATTTATTGACACTGAATATGGACAATGAATGCAGAAGTGATGCTCTCTCGCATTCAGATTTGCCAATATACATAAATTCAGTCTATTGACAAGACAAGGTTCCAAGGTGTGAATCCAAACAGGAAGTCTCCTCTGGATCTGAGAGATGACAGGAAGTAGCTCAAGAAGTCAAAACGTTTTCAAGCAGAAATTGTGATTCTGACTCCTTCAGACTCCAGCAGCAGATTGCTGGAATCAGCTGCTGGAATTGGTCACAAAGATCCTGGAACATGGACCTGCTGAGAAGGTTGATACCACCACCAGGGAGAGAATAAAACATGCAGGATGCCGGCCGTCCACTTTGGGCGCCACTGCTGTGAGCATTGCTCCATCTCCTGCAGTGTAACGGAGCCAGAAACTGCTGTAGCAATGACTTCTAACTTTTTCCAACTCCATATTTACCTTAAAAGAGAAAAATAAAATTCCAGCGTTACACACCATCCGCATACACACGGGGGAATCTGTTACAGGAAGTACATGAAGAAGAGTAAAAGGGTGACAAGCTGATTGCAGTAAAGCAAGTGGCGCCACCATATGTTGATACTGTGTCACAACAGTAACTACTACAATACCAGGACACTCAACAGAAACATCTGTTAGATAAATCTGTAGCTCATGTTAAACATGAGTTATCATTGTTGCATTGAGAAAATGAATTATGTTCTTTCTGCAACACGGCTGACTCAATGACTGAAAAGGCTCAGCAGGCCATTTAGTAACGACACATTCATTTGACTCAGGGCTTTAAGAGCCTTTAGCATCACCGGAGCAACATGTGAGAATTACAATGTCTGGAAATAAGAACCAAATTTTGACATAATTTAAGTCAAAACTATATTTGTCAGGCTCTGAACTGGTAACTGTTTGCATCTAAAGGAAATCTCAAAAGCTTTTCTTTCTTCTTGGCCTGATACCTGCTAAAGGAGCAGGAGCTTTTTGACTCACCAATCCTTCTCTCAATCAAAAACAGAAAGTTGAAGGAAATTCTCAAGGACAAAAGTTTTATTTGCTGATTTAAACACAAGAATGAATGTTTAAAACCTCTTTATCTGCCTGTTTCTCCTTACAAGCAGCTGTTTAACTTATTTATGAAAGCTTACATATTTCACACATTGTTGTCAAATGTTTCTAATGTATGAACACATAGAAAAAGCTGATGCTCTATGAAGTGCAGACAGGATTATATTTGTCCTGTAAAGCTCTGTTTTTCTTTGTGACAGCTCAAACATGGTTTTACTTCAACCATGTAGCTTAGTTTTCCTGATGTTCCCCAGCAGGTTCTGGTTCTGGTTCATCTGGTCCAACTCAAGGAACCAATAACCACTGAATCCTGACAGGATCGTTCCTATCTGGAGTCAATACTGCAGGGATTCATTGCTGCATATGTTCATAGAGACATTCATGTTAGTCAAAAAACAACCACTCTGTTGCTCCTTTGTCATGCACGGTCATCACTGCTTCTTGAGTTATGAGACCATAAAAATCAGATGTTGGATCTGATTTTTGTGGTGAAACTCCAGCAGTGAAGTTACAAATTGACTTCATAAATCTGAAACACAAACATGTCCGGTCTGGATCTGTGTTGTGAAAATCTAACCGACTCTCCATCCATCACATGTAGGACCGCTTCCACTCGCTCTCCATCTATCACAGTGTGAGGCCAGCCTGGATGGTAAAATGTCAGCCTATAAATAGAAATGAACGGGTGACAGAACAGAGCAGGAACGTAATTACACTCCCCTCCTTTTCTCTGTGCTGCTCTTCATTTATTCATTATGCAGTTTACGTCTACGAAGGGTCACACTTTAAATAAAATTGTTTTGTCCCCAGGCTGTGTGAAATACAGTCAACATCTCATAGATCAAGCAATTCATACTGACAATGTGCTCAAGTTAAAAGTTTACATTCATACAAATAATACAAAAAAGTCAAACTTGCTGCAGATCATTCAGTGGGAGCTATCTTATTCACAACGCTGAATCAATCAAATTTTTTTTGTATAGCACATTTCAGCTACAAGGCATTTCAAAGTGCTTTACATCATAAACATAAAATACAAAGTTATGTAACATAGAATAAAATGAAATAAAAACACGGAATTTAAGCGCCTGTTACCGCCGGACTCCGCCGTCCGTTTAACCACGGGTATTCGCCGGGTCGGTTGGAGTTTCAGGTCCAGTCTAAATTTTAGCACAGATTGTTGTGAAGCTGCTGGTGTCTCATGACTGAAATGGATTTGATTTATAATCAGATCCATTAAACCACATAAAAGTTAAAGGCATCAAAATAGTCTATATTAATAACATGTAAACATTGATGGATGAAAATACAACATGGCGGATTATATTTTAAATTCTAGTGCGACCTCTAGTGTTCATATGTAGAATAATTTATCTGATTAAAGGCTGAGGCTTCAACTCACTACTTTTTCAATATGCCGCTGTATAATTATTGTACTTCATTAAGCTTTTATTTGCTATTGTACATGTGTTGTAGGCGTCATTTGCATCTTCAAAATACATAAAACTTGACTGCATGGCTGCAACTGGAGTCAGACTGGAATAAATGTAAAACTTTGAGCTGTGAGTTAATATCGTCATGAACTATTGCTGCATGAATCAAATGGATCACAATGAATTGAACTGAAGTTAATGTGGAGCAGACTACAGGAGAAAACTTCTGGTTCTTTTGGACTGTGAAACCACCCGACAGACCCACACAACCAGAACAGCCGCACTTCTGAGTTTGAAGAATAACATTTTATAGCTGAGATGTGACACCATGCAGGCCTGGATCCCATCACTGTAGGTACAACGTCCGAGAAACCATAAAGACCCATAAAGAACCAAAAAGACCCATAAAGAGCCAAAAAGAACCATAAAGACCCATAAAGACCAATAAAGACCCATAAAGATCCATATAGAACTATAAAGACCCACAAAGAACCAAAAAGAACCAAAAAGTCCCATATAGACCCATAAAGACCCATATAGAACCTCAGTTGACTTGAACCGTTGAGCATCTGGCAGTAATGGATTCACAGCACAGCCTGGACCAGAGCCGGTCCTGGAATGGACTCAAGGACTTGTCCCAGTAAGCAGCAGTTGAAACTGATCAATTGAACTCTGCAAGTTTTTGACCCCATGCAAAAACTGGGGTCTGCCGCTCCTTTGTCCCCAGCATGCTGATGACGCTGATGATCTCCACCTGCGCCAGCTCCGGGCCTCCCGCAAAGATCCTCGCTGGAACAGGATGACACACTCGCAACACACAGTCTCACTCCCATGACAATACCCCCCCTTAAAGACCGCCTCCTGGCGGTCGGGAAGACGACGACACCCGAGACTCCTCAAATTCCCTAATAAGGTCCAGGTCTAAAATAAAAGAACGAGGAACCCATGAACGTTCCTCAGGACCATAACCCCACCAGTCCACCAGATACTGGAACCCCCGACCTCGACGACGCACATCCAAAATTGCCGACACTTCATACGCCGGGTGACCATCGATATCTCGGGCGGGCGGTGGGGGTTCGGAAGGCAGGCAAAGGGGACTGGCACGGACCGGTTTGATGAGTGACACGTGAAAGACCGGGTGGATTTTTAAGCCGACAGGTAGCTGGAGACAGACAGCAGAAGGACTAAGCACAGCAGTAATCTTGAAAGGTCCAATGAAACGAGGAGACCGCTTACGGTTAGAAGATTTGAGATTAATGTCCCGGGTGGACAGCCAGACCTCCTGTCCAGGTGAGTAAGAGGGTGCAGGTGTTCTCTTGCAGTCCGCCCACCTTTTATTCCCCTCCGCCATCCGGTTTAGAGCTGCAGTAGTCTGCGCCCAGATGTGCCTGCAGCGGCGAAGGTGGTGCTGGACTGAGGTGACGGATGTCTGTTGCTCATTGGAAGGAAACAGAGGAGGCTGATATCCGAGGGAAGACTCAAAGGGCGACAGGCCTGTAGCAGCAGATGTGTGGCTATTGTGGGCGTACTCCACCCATGGCAGATGCAAACTCCAGGTAGTAGGATGTGACGAACAGAGGCATCGAAGGGTGGCCTCCAGCTCCTGATTAAGACGTTCAGTCTGGCCGTTAGTCTGAGGGTGAAACCCAGAACTGAGCGTCACCTTTGCCCCTAGGGCAGCCCCGAACTCCTTCCAGACTCTGGAAACAAACTGCGGGCCTCGGTCAGACAGAATCTCAGAAGGGATCCCATGCAAACGAAATACATGCTTTGTGAGGAGGAGGGCAGTTTGCATGGCCGAGGGAAGTTTACGCAGTGGAACTAGGTGGCAAGCTTTGGAAAATTGATCAATAATAGACAAAATGGTGGTGTAACGCTTAGATGGCGGTAACCCAGTGACAAAATCCAGAGCAAGCGTCCTTCCAGTACCCAAGGACGCTTGGGTACTGGAAGAGGTTGCAGCAACCCACTGGGAGGCTGATTGCCGGTCTTATTGCGAGCACAAATAGAACAAGCGCGCACATAGTCCTTCATGTCCTTATACAAGGACGGCCACCAAAAATTCTGCCTGATCAAAGAAACAGTGCGGCTAACACCAGGATGACATGAAAATTTAGCTGTATGGGCCCAATGAATGAGACGAGCTCTGATGGATGAAGGGACATACAGTCGGTTGGACGGTGTGTGAGCTGGACTGGGTTCAGATTGTTGCGCCGCCATCACCTCATTCCTGATTTCCCAAGAAAGGGCACCTACAACACACATGGGTGGTATGATAGTGGTAGGAGAAGTTTCTAGGTCCGGGGAAAACAGTCGGGACAGTGCATCTGGTTTGGTATTCTTGGACCCTGGTTTGGTATTCTTGGACCCTGGCCGAAATAGTGAAGTTGAACCGAGAAAAGAAAAGTGACCAGCGGGACTGTCTCGGATTCAATCGTTTAGCTTGTTGGAGGTAGGTCAGGTTCTTATGATCTGTCCACACCACTATGGGATGTTCGGCCCCCTCCAACCAATGGCGCCACTCATCAAAGGCCATCTTCATGGCCAAGAGTTCTCCGTCACCTACATCGTAGTTTCGTTCTGCAGGTGAAAAACGACGAGAGAAGTAGGCACAGGGATGCATTTTATCATCATCGGGGAAAACTTGTGCAATACTGCCCCCGCTCCTGAATCAGATGCATCCACTTCAACAATGAATTGTCTTAATGGGTCTGGTTGCATGAGTATAGGTGCAGTGGCAAATTTTCTCTTAAGTTCTAAAAAACTTCGCTCAGCTGCAGGTGATTCTTAGTCTCACATCCCCTAAGAATCCTGTCTTAGGGGATGTGAGACTAGTCATATGGAGAACTGTTTGGCTGTAGTTTCTGATGAACCACCGATAAAAATTTGCAAACCCCAGGAAGCATTGTAGCTGCTTGCGGGAGGTGGGTGTGGGCCACTCCAATACTGCTTTAACCTTTGCCGGGTCTGTCTTCACCTGCCCGCTCCCCAACACAAAGTCCAGGAAGGTGACTGATGAGGCATGGAACTCACATTTCTCCGCTTTTACAAACAGCTGGTTTTCCAGAAGTCTCTCCAGGACCAGACGGACATGCTTCTTGTGTTCCGTCAGGGAACTTGAAAAAATAAGAATATCGTCAAGATAAACGAAAACAAACTGATTTAGGTAGTCTCTGAGAACATCGTTTACGAGTGTCTGAAAAACAGTTCATGAGGCCGAAAGGCATAACCAAATATTCAAAATGGCCGAGAGTTGTTCTAAAGGCCGTCTTCCACTCGTCCCCCTCTCGTATTCTGATCAGATGATAAGCATTGCGAAGATCCAGCTTGGTATATATTGTGGCCCCCTGAACTAGTTCAAAGGCAGAGGTGAGTAATGGCAGAGGGTATTTATTCTTTACGGTAATTTGATTAAATGCTCTGTAATCAATGCCTGGTCTGAGTGTTCCATCTTTCTTACCGATGAAGAAGAATCCGGCTCCCATGGGTGAAGTCGACGAACGAATAAGACTGGCAGCCAGGGACTCATTGATGTATCTTTCCATGCTCTCTCTCTCCGGTTTAGATATACTATACAGGTGGCTGGTTGGTAGAGGTGCTCCTGGTAAGAGATCTATAGCACAGTCATATGGGCGGTGAGGAGGAAGAGAGAGAGCTCGTGACTTACTAAAAACCAAGTGAAGATCATGATATTCGGCCGGCACTCCGGTAAGGTCAACGGGTTCGGGCTCATCTGTTGGCTGAGGGATAACTGGAGGTAAAGCTGAGTGAAGACACGACGATAGGCAATAGGAACTCCAGGACTCCACTCGACTGTTCCTCCAATCCAATTGTGGGTTATGACGGACGAGCCAAGGATAACCCAAAACTACTGGAGACTGAGGTGACGAGAACACAAAAAAAAGTTATGGTCTCTCTGTGATTGCCTGAGACTAAGAGTTCAATGGGAATTGTTCGATGAGTGATGGCGGGTAAAGCCTTTCCATCCAAAGCCTCGACCGAGATAGCAACAGGTAGGGGAACTGTGGGAATGTTGAGCTGATTAACCAGAGCTTTATCAATGAGGTTTTCCTCACAACCAGAATCGATTAGAACAAAAGTCTGAAAAGACTGGGAACCCATGATGAGTGAACAAGGCAGTGTGAGACGGGATATATTCCTAGAACTGCCCACCACAGCTCTCGTTGCTAGAGATGGGCTCTGTCTTTTGGCAGGTTCGGACAATTGGCTATGTAGTGCCCCGTCTGACCACAGTACAGACACACTCCAGACCTCAGGCGCTGCTGGCGCTCTTCCCAGGTGAGTCTGGTTCTCCCAATTTGCATGGGCTCCTCAGTACTCTGGAGGGCTGGGGTGGGTCTGGAGTCAGGGCAGAAACTCTGTTCCTTCTTAGCTTTAGTTCTGTCCCTGATTCTGTTGTCAATCCTAATTGCCAGAGCGATAAGATCCTCCAATGATCCCGGCTCGTCACGGTAAGCCAGTTCATCTTTCAAACCTTCATTAAGAGCCTGAAGAAAGGCTCCTTTCAATGCCTCAGAGTTCCAACTAGAGGAAGCGGCTAGCGTTCTAAAATCTACAGCAAACTCTGCTACCGCTTGAAGGCCCCGTCTTAAGTTCCACAACTTGCGAGTGATGTCTGACCGTGATTCAGACCTCCCAAAAGTCTGTTTGAACTCAGCCACAAATGAGTCATACGTGCCCTGAAAAAGGACCTGTTGTTCTATCTTGGCCTCTGCCCATTTCAGCGCTCTGCCCCTGAGTGATCCTACAACAAAAGTAATCTTTGCTGCATCAGATAGGAAACTCTGGGATGACAAAGAAAAAACTAAAGCACATTGCAACAGAAACCCCCCGCATTTATCCATTTCACCTGAATAAGGCTCAGGTTTGGGCGGTGAAATTTCTCTGACTCGAACTGAAACCGGGGATGCTTGTTCAGGAGCAGCAGAGACGCCAGCTTGAGACGGAGAGAGTGAAGGTATGACTGGTGGCGGACCTGCTGAAACAAAACTGTGATGAAGGTCCTTGAGTAACCCTGAATATTGCTCCAACCGTTGATTTGTACTTCTTTGTTGCTCATATAAAGAACTAAGCATGGCGTCATGGCGAGCAAGTGATGCTTGAAGTTGACTGGGGTTTTGTGATGGTTCTGCTGGGTCTAATGGGCTAGATGGTTGTATCATGTTTGGGTTAGTTCTTCTGACCCACATGCAGAAACCACACGTTATATAGGAAATGAGTGAGTTTATTTACAATTGAACAAGGATTATACACTGCCTGGCCAAAATAAAAGTCGCCACCTGGATTCAACTAAGCAAATAGGTACCAACCTCCTATTGGATAATTACTGCATAGTAGATTATCTTTCAGCTGGCTACAAGTTATTTAACCCCAGCTGATGCAATGAGTAACTCCTCATTTCTTAAACAACCATGGCAAAAGACACATCCTGTGGTTGTGGAAAAGATGTTAGTCTGTTCAAGAAGGGTCAAATCATTGGCATGCATCAAGCAGAGAAAACATCGAAGGAAATTGCAGAAACTACTGGAATTGGGTTAAGAACTGTCCAACGCATCATAAAAAACTGGAAGGATGGTGGGGAACCATCGTCTTCCAGGAAGAAATGTGGTCGGAAAAAAATCCTGAATGATCGTGGATCGGCGATTACTTAAACGCTTGGTCAAATCAAATCGAAGAAAAACAACAGCAGAACTCAGGAGTATGTTTAATTGTGAACCCAAAAGCATTTCCACACGCACAATGCGAAGGGAACTCAAGGGGTTGGGATTGAACAGCTGTGTAGCCGTAAGAAAACCTCTAATCAGTAAGGCTAACCAGAAAAAAAAGGCTTCAGTTTGCTAGGGAGCATAAAGATTGGACTCTGGAGGAATGGAAGAGGGTCATGTGGTCTGATGAGTCCAGATTTACCCTGTTCCAGAGTGACGGGCGCATCAGGGTAAGAAGAGAGGCAGGTGAAGTGATGCACCCATCATGCCTAGTGCCTACTGTACAAGCCTGTGGGGGCAGTATTATGATCTGGGGTTGCTGCAGTTGGTCAGGTCTAGGTTCAGCAACATTGTGCCCAAAGAATGAGGTCAGCTGACTACCTGAATATACTGCATGACCAGGTTATTCCATCAATGGATTTTTTCTTCCCAAATGGATCGGGCATATTCCAAGATGGCAATGCCAGGATTCATCAGGCTCAAATTGTGAAAGAGTGGTTCAGGGAGCATGAGACATCTTTTTCACACATGGATTGGCCACCACAGAGTCCAGACCTTAACCCCATTGAGAATCTTTGGGATGTGCTGGAGAAGGCTTGGCGCAGTGGTCAGACTCTCCCATCATCAATACAAGATCTTGGTGAAAAATTAATGCAACACTGGATGGAAATAAATCTTGTGAGACTTCAGAAGCTTATTGAAACAATGCCACAGCGAATGCAGGCTGTAATCAAAGCTAAAGGCGGTCCAACAAAATACTAGACAGTGTGACCATTTTTTGGTGGCGACTTTTTTTTTGGCCAGGCAGTGTATAATCTACTGGTCTTCAGGGGAAAGGAATGGGGTTCCGCAACCAGGATGGTCTGAAATGAGAGCGGCGTAAGGACGGGTAGGAAAGTAGACGGAAGATGTAATCAGAACGGGCTTACAGTGGTTCAGTTGGCGTGGTGTAGCAGGGGGTCGTCGGGTCCAGAGTGGAAGCGGTGTGGTGGCTCCAGTGGTTCGTGCGAGGAGGGAGAACGGTGGTCCAGGGGTAGATTGAAGCTGCGTGGGATCAGCGGAGCGGACAGGCAGCTCCTAACAGGCAGATCTCACAAACGAGAGAACGATCTTTCCTAGTGACGGCAAAACCATCTAGCGCAGAAGGAAGGATCTGCCGCTCCTTTGTCCCCAGCATGCTGATGACGCTGATGATCTCCACCTGCGGCAGCTCCTCGGGCCTCCCGCAAAGATCCTCACTGGAACAGGATGACACACTCGCAACACGCATTCTCACTCCCATGACACATTGAGTTCAGAGTCTAAGATGACATTCAGAAAGGATTTTTTGCCAATTGATTTTAGTTCCCTCTGCAATGAAATGTTTGTAAAGTCTGTCAATGTGCGCCAGTCAAGAGCTTTACGTTTTACAGATGTTTAAAAATGAATTTATTTGAGCAATGATCAGTGTTGTATAGTAACGAAGTAAAAATACTTCACTACTTTACTTAAGTATATTTTGGAGTACTTCATACTTTCCTCGAGTAAGAAAATTTTTGATAACTTTCACTTTTACTTCACTACATTTCCGAACTTAATTGCATACTTTTACTGCGATACATTTTCAATGTGTGGTTTAGTTACTCGTTACAAAAAAGCGAGAGAGAAACGCAAATGTTTTGATCCACCTACTGATTGACTGCAACAAAGCCTGCTTACCTGGGCTTGTTCATCACCACCAATAGGATGCACAAGTTTCACCTCCCCACTACGTCAGAAAGTCCAGCAAACAGTCTGATTGGTTAGAGCTCCGTTTGTGCAGCTTTGGTTTCCGAGATATTAAAAATTATTTTTTAGGCCATCCAAAATATATACTTTTTAAGATTACAATTACTGAAAATATTGAGTAAACTCAATATTTTGTGTCATGAATGTTGTGTCAGTTGGTCACAAGGCAAGAAATCTATTTCCATGAGTTTCTCAGGAGTTTGGATGTAAATTTGTTGACTCTCCCTGAGTGAAACTCTAACACCTTGAGGAAGGGGAGACCTAGAGAACGGCTGGCCGAGATTAGCGTTCATGAATCGGATCAACCTCGAGTTAGATGCCGCTCACACCGGATATCAGAATAGCCAAAATCCAAATTGAAAACAACTTTGCTGCGTTTGTTTTAACGGCACAAACCTGCACAAACGGAGCACCAACGAACCAGCCCACTTTGGTTTGTTTTGGAGCAAAATGCGGGGATGGTGAACTCTGGATGGCCTAAAAAATCATTTTAATATCTCGGAAACCAAAAGCTGCACAAACGAACATTTTAACGGCACAAACCTACACAAACGGAGCTCTAACCTGCTTTAGGTTAACTTAACCTGCTGTACAACTGAACCAGCTTCTTAGTAAACCCTCCAGGACAGAAAATACAAAGTTTTTGTAAATCTTAAGTTTTCCCTTTCAGTAAGGTCAGTGCTGAAAATGAGAAAAATAAATAGTCAGTACAGAAAATGCACCAACATGAAGAAAAAAAGCCGTTACGATTACTCTACTTCACAAACTATAGGTGCAACAACTGGTCATTATGCAAAAGAAAAAAGAATTGGGAGGGAAATGCAGCTTATTGGCATCTGAAGAGGAAGAGCTTTTTGTAAACTTGGTGTTTAATGGGAGAAGCGAAACAGACCTCCTGATGCTGACACCCCACCTACTCAAATAATCCAGCAAATAGTCTGATTGGTTAAGTTAACCTAGTGGTTTAGGTAAAGCACCTAATTTTCTTAACTAAATGATGCTGCAGGTTTATCTATTAGCAGGTTTCATTTTGCCTGCACTTGGTTGTGTACATTATTTTAAGTATATTTAACAAGTTTACCAAAATATAAAAAATGTCTTTCAAACTGCATTTGCCTTGTTTTACTTTTTACTTTTACTTTTCATTACATTACTTGAGTTCATTCATTTTTACAGTACTTTCTATACTTAAGTACAAGAGATTTCAGATACTTTGATACTTTAACTCAAGTAACATTTCAATCAGTGACTTTTACTTTTACCAAAGTCATATTTTGGAGCGGTAACTATACTTTTACTTGACTCCGAGATTTCAGTACTTTATACAACACTGGCAATAATAATGGAAGGCAGTCAGATAACGGGTCAGATAACGGGTCTGGTTCAGGAGGGGAAAGGCTCACAGTCGGCACACTATGAAAAGCACAGCAAGGAGATGGTGAGTTCACAGGCTGTAGGAAACGGGGGTGACGACAGTTAATTGGAATGATGTTACGTGTTGAACAGGAATTTGTTGTTTTGGAGGATTAACTGAGGTGTTCAGGGTCCAGGAGGAACAGCGCTGAGCCACGGGAGTCCAGAAGGCAACGATGGAGTGCATCGGAGGGCGGACAGGTAAGTTCAGGTGGAGACAGAGGAGCGACAACCAGTCGAGAATCCAGGAGGAACCCAGGGTTTGAGTCTGGAAACACGGGCAGCCAGTGGGTAAGTTCCACGGATTCTCAGGAGTGAAACACCGTTACTGACTGACACAGTCTGCTCCTCTTGTACTCCTCGCCTGACCAGCAAATTGAACTCAGGTTCGCAGGATGACCACGCAACACTCCGAGAGAGGTGAGTCTGGCGCTATCTGGTGGCTGAATGGTGAGTAGCAGCAGACAAAGAACCCCAGAACAGATAGATAGATCTATATATACACACACATTCTCATTTTTGCCCCCTGGCCCCCCCTCCATGGCCCCCACAACTTTAAAACTCTAGCTCAGCCACTGTCTATTGTGATATTTTTTTGAGAAACAATTTCTCGTAAAGTATTCGGCCCCAAAAAATCTCGCTTGTGAAGTGAGGCAAGATGATTCGGAGAATCCAGGAAACGCAGCAGAAGATGTTCTCGCCTCCTGCTGTGGATCAGAGACGATCAGCTTCAGTTCTTCACTTCTCTTCTTCTGCTTGTTGTCTCCAGTTTTCCTCTGAGTAATTTGGTGTCTATAACTTAAAAGTGTTATGGGAAACTTTCATGACATAACATCTTTAAATAAGTCCAGCATGTCCTTTTTTGAGTGTACAAATTAGAACAAGATTTTCTCAGGAATACTTTTATCTATTCAGTTTTCCTGCTGTCTCATGTGAAGCTGGTTTAGAGGAACCTTCTCGCAATGCCTTCGTGGTCTGGCAGGTTGAAGCTTCACCACATTTAGGGTCTGACCTGGGTTAGGGTTAGGGTCATGTCACCTTGATGGGAATCTGTGCTGAACAGGGAAGGAGGCGGCCATGACGGCAGGAACAGATCCGGGTCCTCAGGTGTAAAACTGCATGCAGCTTCCTCAGCAGAATTTGGCCAATAAATTAATAGATTTATAACGTTTGCTTTGCTGCCACAGACTTTCTGATCGAAAAAATCTGTGGCACACAAACATTCATTCAAGTGAAAGTTACGGAGCTCACTGATAACACGAAGTCAGCTACAACTCTGACAGCAGAGGAGAAGCAGCGCCACCTGCTGGTGGAACTTCAAAGTTGTTGCGTCTCCATCTGAGATCCTGGTGCAGATTGGTTTTTGTTGGACACAAAAGAAATGAATCCTGGAGCATATCTGCTTTGAGTTTTATATGTCTGTTTTTTTTCTTTCTACATTTTTAAGTCTTGTTCATTTGAAGGGTCAACTGTGCTGCAGGGTCAGGGTTAACGCTGACCCTGACCCTGACCCACAGAGACGTACAGCGTGTGGAAAACAGACTGAGAAGGAAAGGAAGTAATGGTGCCACTTCATACAATAAATAATCATTTTAAACTTTCAGTTTTGGGTAAAATAGTCCAAGTCTCTGAACATCCAGTCAGATCTAAAGACTCATGACTCAAGTCTGAGTCACGCGACTCGATTCCCCTGCTGGGGTCGGCTGGCATAAGGCGCGCCGTGACAAGGTCAACAGGTCAAAAGGTCGAGCGGTTTCTCTCAGGTCTTGTACAGAATTGTGAAGCCATTAATATTCTGAGTGTTTTAAACTGCTTTGTGTGTTTTTCTGCAAAAAGTGTGATCAGCTGATCAGGTGAAAGCTTTGGCAGAGTCACATGAAGGATCTCGATATTAACTGTCAGATTTCCATGTAGCTGAAAACCAGGCAGTGGAGAAAATGCCATTGATTATAATTGTTGAACTTTTATTCATCTTCCTCTTTTAATCAGACACAAGCACAGATTCACATCACTGACAGTTTCAGATGTTTTCATCATGCTTTGATTTTCTCTTTCATTCTGACTAAAGTTTTAATAAGCTGATTTTTCCATGGTGACACAGTTTGGTATTAATCTTTGAACTGGAGTTGTTCACATGCATCTCAGAAGTCCTGTCATGTCCAGCCTGATTGTAGGAGCTTCTGCTCAACTGTCTTATTTTATTTTGGGGCATCAGATTGAGAAGGTCAAATGTTGATTTCTGTAGTTCATATGTTTCCCAAAACTGCTGAGAGGAGAAAGAGGGAGGACAAAAGCAGCTGGGAATCAGACATGTGGCCTAACAGAGGGAGGCTCTCTACCAGACCAGCTGATATCCAGACTCTGCATTTGGCTCCACTAGGTCCAAACCAGCTGTGTGAGAGTTTGCAGCTGGAATTTCCCCTCAGAAAAAACATTTCAGTGAATTTTATCTGACCTGTAAACACACTGATCAGCAGGAAAAGCTTTTATTTCCTTTAGGCACATCAAGTCCTGACTGGTAAAAGCTCTGACCTGAGAAATTTCCTCGGTCTGCTGCCGCCGCCACAAACGACTCGCCTGTGAAATTTCAAAGCAACATTTCTTCCTATTATCGGCTCAGACGTGTCGGCAATCTGAGGCACTCAGAGACAAACTGCTGCTTCCTCTGAGGTCTCTGGCAAGATGGAGGATTTCAGATTGTAGAAATGGTTGAATGTGATGCAACAGTCAACTTTTCCAATTTTAGTCTATTTCTTTCTTTCAGGGCACTAAAAAAAATACATTTGCTATTCAAAGCAACCATTTAGAAAAGTTCACAAATGATCACATTTGTAGCAAAAAAAGGCGTCATTGGTTCATCTTGATCTAAAGAGCCATTGCATTAATACATTTTAAAGAATTAACAAATATACAAAACCAAACGGTGCAAAATATTTATTATGGATTCCAGTCAAATTGCAGGACAAAAG
The DNA here is from genome assembly GCA_922788865.1 of Poeciliopsis turneri. Classification (NCBI taxonomy): domain Eukaryota; kingdom Metazoa; phylum Chordata; class Actinopteri; order Cyprinodontiformes; family Poeciliidae; genus Poeciliopsis; species Poeciliopsis turneri. Next base: position 47,391 of record CAKLNU010000621.1, read on the forward strand.
TGGATTTTGGACCAACTATAAACAGATCAGTGATGAATTATGACAGAAGTGGAAACGTTTATAACCAAACAAATGACAGAAAAGGGTTTCAGTTAAAAAAACAATGACAGATTACTTCTATGTTCAAAAATATATATGGTAACTTCATGTTTTAGAACTAAATCCATCTTTTGTGTGTATGCAGAGCCATAACTGATATGTTCAGACAGACATGTATAAATACATGCAAAATTTATTAATGTATTGATTATTTTGAGCACCTAAAGTCTGTCTCGGTTTTACAGATGATGTTCCTGCTGGAGCGTGTCGATTTCTCTGGTTCTGATATTGGAGGACGGATCCGCAGCGTCGTTGTGATCCGTGTTTTCCTGCATGTTCATTTTAAGTTTCTCTGTCTCTGAGCCTCTGTGTCGTCCCGTCTCCCCTCCATCGTTCCCAGATGTTTCTGGTTCTGTGATTACCCTACATGTATTTTACCCCACCTGTGTTCCTTGTCTAATGTGATCCCAGTCTGTCCGTTCTGTCCAGTCATAGAACCCGTTGCTACCAGCGTTGAACCTCAGTTTCCGTTGAGCTGGTTTCTGGATTGTGTTTTTGGTTAAATTCAGTCTTTAAAACCATCATTCATCTTTACCTGGGTCTACAAGCGTCTGCCTCACCATCACTACACCGGCACTCCTGACAAGCATAAATCCTCTCATTGCCTGAAATCTGAGTGTTTTCTGCTGAGGCAGCAGGACGGAGCGGAGCTGGACGCAGTTTATACAATGGGTCAAACAAAGTAAAACCAGCTCTGGGAGGCAGGGCTTATTTTCCACATCCCGTCAGTAGCCTTAATCCTGATTGTAATGCAGTCTGGACACAATTAGCATTTCTTCTCCTTTCACTCTTTTCCAGTTAAAATTATGCTGGACTTTAATGGAATCAGTCAAACGACATTCTGTTCAGCAGTTGAATCCAAGTTGTACATTTCTGTGAGGAAGGTTTGGTAACACTTTGCCAGCATCTGGGTGCGTGTGTGTGTGTGTGTGTGTGTGTGTGCGTGTGTGTGTGTGTGTGTGCGTGTTTCCATGTTGATATGGACTTTACCTCAGGACTCCATCCAGATCCTGACGGCTCCTCCTTCACATCCATCAAAGCTTTTCTGGGTTATGGTTAGCTCTGGTTGTTTCTGGGTTAGAGTTAGCTCTGGTTGGTTTTCCCTGGACAATACTAGAGTTCTCAGAATGAGAGCCACGCTGTTTTAGTTTTTTAGTGTTGCTGAAATTGAATGTCTGGGTTCTTAAATCCTCTGCGATAATAATGAGCAGCAGAACATCAGTGTGCCAGCAAATTAATTAATCTGTGGAAAATGCAAATGTGGCAAAATTCCAACTGCAGGGAGTTTTCCCAGAAGCCACTCTTTGCCTCCATCTTTGGGGTTTCTTTTTCTTTGCATGTGAGAGGAAAAGGTCCTGGCCTTTCATCCATTTGGAGAAGGCACTGCGTGTACGCTGCCCAGAAAGACAGAAACGTGTGCAGTTCTGTCAGAGATGAAATGAAGAGTTAGTTTCTGTTGCTGTCTTTGTTGCGCTCTTTTTTCCAACCTTACAGAAAACCTGGATTTGCATCGAGAGGAGCAACCCTGATGTTCCTCTGCTAAGCCTGCTCTTCACTTATTCAAGCAAAAACATGATTTTGTCTCATATCTGTGTCCTTTGGTTCTCCTTGACACATCTCTATATTTGCCTTTCGAAATTTTTCTGTGTAGGGAAGAAATGGAGTCAGACCCAGTTTAAAGGGGTTTTGAAATGAAACCTTTTGCAAACAGGCAGGTTGCCTCTTATTGCCTCCATTTATGGAGAAAACAGTTGATGAAACACAAATTGCTCAATGTTCTAAAGAAACAGAGGAGAGTCAAGGAAAAGAAAAAGTATTTCTTTCCTCAGAAGCACAAGACTGAAGAACCAATCCATCACTAGCATTTAGCAGCAGAGGCTAATATTCATGTTATATATTTATAACATTCCTACTCTTATTCCTACTCCAACAGCGCTGTAGCCATGACGACGCACCGACAGATTAGACCTGAGCTTGGCTTCAGAGAGAAATATCTATCATGTTTATGTCTATGTTATTATCATTAATGTTAATGGATCATCACAAGCCAGCGATCTTCAGCACAGCTAACTGCTATTTAGCATATCAGCAGAGCTCTAGTCAGTAATCTGTGCTACTGAGCTATGCTAGCGCTTCTGCATGCTAATAGCATCTGGCTAGCATCGTTCTACATAGTTGAATTTATTCAAGATAATAATATCTTGAATTATTATATAAAATAATTGTAACAAAGCCCTGGTCCTTAAATGATAACTTATCATAGCAGCGTAATAATTCATTGAAGTTGCGCTTTTCAGAAACACAAAGTGATTTTTTTATTTGATTTATCCTTTTAGGGTAAATTAAATAAAAACATGCTGTCTGCCAAAATATTCTCCACCTTTGTAATTCTGCCCTGGAAATAGAAACGTTTTGATTGGTAGTTCAGGCGTCGACATCCCTGAATATAACAAAACCATCAACTAACAGCAAGTGGTCAAGAGTAAATATTTATTTCTTTGTCTCCTCAGGAATCAGTGAAGCTTCAAATCCACCAGATTGTGAGAATATAATTTAAATATAATTTAAATATAATTCCTGTATTTTAGTTGTTTCAAACAAACGGCTGAATCAAAACTGTACCAACTCAAACTTTTCAGGGTAACAATAATTGTACATTTTTACTAATTTAGCAGGACGCTAATAAAATATGCAGACATTTCAGTGGATAAACTGGGATCACAAAACTGCTGATCACTGGAATATTTAGAAGTCCTGAAAAAAGGTTTAAAATTCAAAAATACTTTATCACAATTAAATAATGATGTAGCTCATTTATTCAGATTCTTCCAGGAGTTATTGAGGGTGGTTATGGCTATTGGCAGGAAAGATCTCCTGTAGCAGTCTGTATCACAGCGATTCTGAAGAAGCCTCTGATTGAAGACTCTGTTTTCTCAGACACTCATGAAGAGGAAATTCAGAACTTTGTAGAGTTTATGAAGAATCTTCCTTCACACCATTATCTCCAAAACAGAACCAGAACAGAACCAGACAGAACCAGCCATCTTTATCAGGTCACTGCTCAAGCTACAATTCCAGCTTGTTGCAGCTGATGACTTCACAAAAGCAAACTTCCAGCTGGATCAGTGACCCTCAGTGACGCTCAGTTCCAGACCGGGAGGGCCACTGTCCTGCAGCCTGTGTATTTAGCGTCACCTGTGTCTCTGCCAGGTCCTGGTCGTTCGCGTCTCGTCTGGTCGTTTGCCGTCCCAGTCTCTATGATGTCTGTCTGTTCAGATTCTCCAGTTGCTGCCAGTGTTGAGCTTCAGCTTCCGCTCAGCTGAGCCGCCTGGTTTGTTGGATTGTGTTCTGGACGATTTCATCATTGAAATCACCTTCATTCACGTCAAACTGGGTCTATTGCACCGCAACTCCTGACAGGATGGATGATCATAAATAAAGTAAAAGATGTAGGAATAAATAACTTTCTGATTAGTCCTGTGCTTCGTATTCCTGTTATACCTTCATGGATATTTGGACAGTTGATTTAAATTTACTGAAAAAGGGAAACAATTAGAAAAGAAGGAGGTGGAAAGTTATAAAGAAAGAATATTCAGAGGACATACAAATATATACAGATGCTTCTAAAATGTTAAATGATAAAGTAGGAATATCATTTGCATCAATTCCAGATTTAAATATTATGAGGAAAAAAAGAATAACAGATAAATTGACAGTGTTTACTGGTGAATTAGAAAGGATTGAGGAAACAAGAGAGAAGGTTTCATTTGTTCAGATTCAAGTAGTGCATTAATAAGTATTCAAGAGTTCAATTCAGAATCAAGATAAGATATTAAATTGGATATAATTCACTGCATTTTCAGCATTAAAAATGATGGTTCTCATGTTAAACTGGTTCCTATTGGGGTGAAAGGAAATGAAATGGCTGATAGTTTTGCAGCAAATAAGAAAATTCTTGAATTAAATATTAAAATAAGTAAAAGTGAGGTAAAGAATATTATTAAAATGTATATCAAGAAGAAATGGCAAGAACAGTGGGAGGGAGGAGGCAACGCTCACTTTTATTATAGCATCCAAAAAAGTTTGGGAATTTAGGAAATATAATAGAATTAAAAAATAAGAAGATATTAAATCTAGATTTAGATTTGGACGTAAAGGATTCAATGATACTCTTAAAATAATTAATAAACATAATACAGGTTGTTGTAATTATTGTGGAAAACTAGAAACAGTACAAGGTATTTTTTTAGAATGTGATAAATATGTTCAGGAAAGAGATTTAAGTCGGAATAAAAATAAATGAGATGTTAGGGACTGATTTCAGAGATCATCTGGGGATGCAGTTAACAGTATTTTTACTTTTCTAAGAAGAACATGTTTTATGGCTATTATAATAGTTAAACGTTTGTTTCATACTGGCGTAATGAACCTATAAGTTGTTTGCCAACCACCATAAAAAAGGAAAAAAAATGTAATAAATTACCTTAAGAAAACAAAATTGATGGAAAAGATATGTTTAATTTATTTATTATGATTATTATTAGTTTTTTGGGTGTTTTTTGGGGGGTGACTTCCTGCTGCAGTTTTTGCAACAGGCTGAGCCACAGGAACTGAAAAAAGTATTTTTAATATGTTATTCATTTAAAAATGGAATCCATTGCTGAGCAAAGTTCAAGTTAAAGCAGTTTGTGTGCTGTGAAGGATCTATTCTTTTGGAGGAAATAAAAAGTGGCAATTCCTTCTATTCCAAGAATATTTCTAACATCAGTTCAGGTTTTTAAATGTTTCGTATCCAACCAGCTGCCATGATGAATAAATCCACCAAAACACTCAACTTGGCCAGAAAACAAGAAGCTTCAAGCGGTCAGAAATGCAGAGGAACGAAGTTCGGATTTAGAAACAAAGAAGTTCTTCTCTGCAGCCTGAATTACAAAAGCAGTTTTCTGATCGGAGATAATTATTGGCAATACATTTATAAAAAATCTGCGATATTTTCTAAATATAATAGAAAATCTGTGTATCAGACGCCTGTGGAGAGCAGAGCTGCTCTCACTAAATTAGACGTTAATTAAGAGCAAATGAGTTTGTGAAGCTCCAGATGATTCAACCAGAAGGCCAAGCGTCACACAGCCACATCGTTCTGTCTGTCCGTCCAATCAATCAATCAATCAATCAATCAATCAATCAATCATTTGCCTAACCCATTTAAGCAACAAGGCAATTCAAAATGCTTTTATTAGTATTTATCATGGTGTTTCATTGATCATGTTTCCATAGCAACACTAACCAGATGGTTTCAGTCGAGTTTAAAGGAGCTCAGGTTTCCATTTTTTCAGGTTTCTAGAAGTTTGTTCCAGATCTGTGGGGCATAGAAGCTGAAAGCTGCTTCTCCATGTTTGGTTCTGGTTCTGATGGAGGACAGAACCAGAACCAGCAGGTCGATCCAGCAGCAGCAGATCTTTAATATTTCAGCGATTTATAAACTAGCAGCAATTTAACGTCTCAGTGAAGGAATGAAGAACCAGGTGGAGTAGAGCCGGGTGGAGTAGAGCCGGGTGGAGTAGAGCCGGGTGGAGTAGTACATATTTAATAGATCTGGTTCTGGTTCTGATTAGGCTTGTTTTCAAAATAAAAGCAGGTTTGTCAATTACCAATCTAAGGAATTAAATCTACTTTTCACTAAGCCCAGATTTCTGGTTTGAAATGTTTTTTATTTGTCTCGTTTTTTGAAATGTTCTCATTTTAAATGTCAGAGTGACATTTCTGTTCATCACGTCTAAACTTTGTCTGAAGTTCAGGGGAAACTTTGAGAGGAAAATGTTCTTCATTTCCTCTGTTCTTAGGAAATAAGAGTCGTTGTTATTTTAAGTTCGACTCTGGTGTGTGAAAAGCTCCGACTGACCAGAAAGTTATTTTCTATTTCTCCAGCTTGTTCAGTAAAACAGGGCAAGTCTCCTTAAGTTACTTTATATGGAATATTTCTACACTGGCTTAGTCAAAGTAACATATTAGACATTGTGTCTTTTAACCATAGCGTTAGTTGAATTGAGTCTAGTTAGTGCTTATGTAGAACATTTGTCAGCATGAATCAGCCAGAATAACAAACATTCACTTTAGTTTGACTAAAATCAAGTTTTCCACTGCAGCCCCGACTGGCTCAGCTTGCAAACATATCAGACTGTGATTGGAGGAGGAATCCCTGCATTTAGTCACCATCAAAGAGTCTGAGGTCCTTAATTATTCTTTGAAATGAAAAAAAAACTGAAATTAAAATTGTTTTAGTTCAAAATGTTAACAGGCTCTATAAAAATGAGCAGAGAGTTTAGCTTCGTAAATAAACTTAGTCTCTGATTTTCTGACAAACCATTTGGTTCATTGTTGTCGCCGATGCAGCCTGGAAACATTTTCTCTTCTCCCCATTTAAAGCTCGGTGACACTTCAATCCGTTTCCTAAAGCGATGCTGTCAGCTGTGCTCTGTCTGGCAGCCAGCTAAGCCTCAACAATAAATAACTATTTCGCCTCAACTGCTGGATTTAGCCGACAGTTCAGACGCCCGTCTGAACTACAAGTTTGGTTTTTAGGCGACAGTCAGAGACGCTGCAGCAGGAACACGAGCAGCGCAGCTTTTATCGCTCCTTGGTCTGCTGTGACTTTAAGGAGGAAGGTTTCATGGTTACACAGCTGGACGTCCTGATTGGAGGCCACTACATGTTGACCATCAGCTTCATGGAATGAGGCTCAGCTGCAGTTTTTCCCACTGAATCCACAGGATCCCTGTTCTGACTGTCAGTCTGTGGGACGATGTGCTGCAGACAGAAATCCCAGCATTCATTTTTTCGCAGCTCTGAGTCCCTAGCATTAGCGTTAGCATTAGCGTTAGCGTTTCCTCCGGGCACCAAGATGTTTTCTGGGAGCCTTTAACCAGGAGGCCTGCAGGAAAGCTTGGCATGGTTTTAAGCAGGATCTTACTTGTGCTGCTGGAGGCAGTGGGATATTGGTCCTGTTGGTATGGCTGTTCCCTGAGTGGTCCTAACCCTAACCTTACCCTAACCCTAACCCTTCTCCCTCTGACGCCCCAGTTTCTTATCAGCCCAGCAGGAGGAGGCAGCTCCATCCTAACACACATACAGAGCTACTTATCCACTTTAGTCTGTTTAATTCTGTCCAGCCTTCTCTTCCTGCAGATAACTTTTGTCAGAGTTTGATCTGAATCCAAACTTTGTAGGCTGGATTTTTATGGAATTGATCACATTGTGATTCCGTCCACAGGTCGTCCTCAGATCTGTGTCCTTTGGTCTCTGTTAGAGCCATGTGGACAGGCAGGGGTAAGAAAGAGTCTTAAATGCGATGAAACTGAGCTGCTGTAGTGGAGGACTTCACATCCTTCCTCTTGTCAATGAACTAAAAACTAAAGAAATGTTTGTTGATCTCAGAAATCCTAACAGAGTTTCACTTCTGCCACAATCGTTCACTACTTGGAAGTCGAAACTGTAGCAGAACAAATCAAACATGGACTCAGGGTGGAAAAAGGTTCGCCGTGCCATTTTAAAATGTATGATTTATTGTTGACTATTTTATGAGTGTTGCATTGATGAGGTCACTAAAGCCAGATAATAAGAGTGAATGAAGCCCGGTTCTGAGTCCATCAGAACTGAAACCCCAGCAATAACAAAACGACAGCATTTTGTTATAATAAGGTTGCTAAGCATCAGCTCACTGATGAACTGCTAGTTATGTTTGCTGAAGCAAGTGCTAACCGACCAATCAGCAGAAGTTAAAGCCTGGAGGCACCGCCTCCTCATTTGCATAATGAGGCAGCAACATATAGAAAAGCAGAAATAGAATCAGTGAAGCAATAAATTATAAATGTAATTATTGCAAGGATGATTAAAGAAACCAATTAAAAAACCCTTGAGGGCCGACATCCTGCAGGTTTTATTCTCTCCCTGGTACCAACAACCTCTTCAGCAGGTCCATGTTGTTCTCCGGCCTGTAAGGATCCAGCATTTGATCCAGGTGTGTTAAACCAGGAAGAGACTAAAACATGCTGGACGCCGGCCCTCAGGGTTAGGGTTCCCACTGTGGGCCCCACTGGACCAACCCGTCTGTTTCTCTGCACTCACCAACTAATCAGACTGTGAAGTTTGATGAAGCAGTTTTGCTCCTGCTGTTGTTGAAACAAGATCAACAAGACAAATCTTTGCTTTGAGCAAACACAGTTAGCTGCTTGCTGGCAAGATGAAAACTATTTTCTCCCAACCTAAATTCATTTAATGAGTAAAAATATGGAGCCAAGTTTTTATGAGGCACAAAATGCAAATCATTTTTCACTCATGAATAAAAAAAGTTTGGAACTTGCATCATTTCACAACTAAACCTTGTTTATTTGGTCTTGTGTTAAAAATTACTTGATAATGAAAGAAAAAATTAGAACTAAATTAGGGACTCTGTTTTATCTCTTATTATTTTCTAACCTAAAAATAAACTTTTCATTTAATCCTATTACTAGAAAACTGAGCAGGGTCATTGTCATAATCTTCATGTAAATACCTATTTCTCATTATTGTTTGTTTCTGTCATGGATTGTGTAGTAATGGAGGTGAGGACAGCCAGAAAGTCCCAGAATAGAGCAAAGATGATGGTTTTAATGAAGATTACAGAGGACAGAAGTCCAGGCAGCAAAGGTGAGCAAACAGGCAAAGAGCTCAGACACTGGCAGCAACTGGAAGGCAAACATGAGGAGATGAGAGTGAAGGTGTGTATTTAAACTCACCTGTCCCTGTGGAGGGACGTCAGACACAGGTGGGACGTCCCTCCACAGGGACACACGTTCACAGGGACTGACGAACGTACAGAAAACAAATCCTCGCAGTTTCACTGAAGATGCTCTGAACACGTCATGCTGTGAACTTTACTGATTTAAAAATGCTTCTCCCTCATTTAACAACAGCCAACATGAATGAAGTTGGGCAAAAGGGTTTTAATCAAAAAGGACAAACTCACAGCTGGTCTGAGAAATGTGCACCGGCGTCAGGAAAAGCTTCCAAACAAGCTTCCTTTAACATTCATGAAATAAACTAAAAAAATAAACTATACAAATTGTGATTTTTTTTATAGTGTAAGGACACAGCTATTTCTGTTGGCATCTCTTCAAAATGGGAAAGACAAGAGGACAAATGAGTGTGTGTTGGCCTGGTCCAACTGGAAACCTGGAACTGGTTGAGTTCAGCAAGATGGTGGCTCTGGATCAGCTGTTCGCTTCGCTTCTTTATCTTCCTTTAACTTAAAAAATCCTTAAACTACAATGTTCACTCCTGCTGCACATCACAGACGCCCAATACTCTTCATTGTTTGAGTCGTCTGCAGACTGAGCACTTAGAGACACTGAAGGTGTTTTAATAAGTACATCATTATCATTATTAAGATGTTTTGGTCAAACACTGCAGCAAAGGAAGTCTGTTTGCAGAAGATCAAGGCGACAACATTTCTGACAACCCTGAACATCAAAAATACATTTTATCTAACCCAACCCAGCTCATCTCAGACTTTAACAAACGAGACAATATTAAAATTAAAATTAAGAAGAAAAAAGATTTAAACAGGTATTTTTATCATCAGCAGTTTGTGCAAAACAAGATCAGCCGACAGAAGTATTGATCTAGATTCACTTTTCAGGCAGGGTTAGAATTAGGGTCAGGTTAGGGCTAGGGGTTAGGGTTAGGCAGAACACAGGCTGGGCATTTGGTTGCCTTTCTCTTTTTGGTCATTATAGTCAGATTTTTCTGATTCTCTGCTCCATAATACAACATTTTCCCTGATGTTGTTTTCATTAATCTTGGCTCCCACAGATATTTTGGGAAGAAGTGTGAAAAAACAAAACTGTCCAGAACAAAAACATCAACAAGTAAATAGTTGAAGCATAACTAAAACGATGTTTTGTGGGGTTTTTTGTAGGTTTCTAATTTCTCCTGGTGTTTGGTTCTGCAGTGGCTCATGATGGGAGCAACTCACCTGACCCACAAGCAAAACACAAGCAGAATGTGAAATCAGTTAAATAAAGTTCCTTTTAGAGCATCAATATGTGTGCTGAGTTTTGTTATGGAACGACGGGATCTGGAAAGGCAAGACGACCGATTCAGTTACCGAGACATGAGGACGTTCCTCGGGGGGGAAGTTGTCCACTGGTGTCCGGTCCAGGCACAGATGACTGGAGGAGTTCGCAGGTCTCTGGAGGCCGATGGTGGTCGTATGTTGGCGGGTGGACAGGCAATGGGCAAACTGAGGAGCGAGTATTCCCCCGTTATGGATGAACAAACCAGAAGAATCTTCTTCAGGAGGTCTTCGGTCACAGGACTGGAGGGACTCGAGCAACACTGTTGGCAACTGCCAAGGCGCCACCAGGGAAACCCTGCAAGGAGGTCAGAGGTAAAGTCAGGAGCAAAACACTGAGAAAAACTTCAAAGAAGAAGCTTTGAGGGGCTCAGAGTACCTTGACAGGCAAACACTCAGAGCTGTGGCTGTCCGCTCCTCTGATGCTCAGTGGATTATCTCACACAGGCGTGCAGGAACACGCCCTCCAGGCAGCAACCGACTGGCCCCTCCTGGTGGACAAGAGCAGAACAGCAACCACAAGGCCAAGACTCCAGTCCCAGCACTGGCACTAACTCACCCACATGCAGATGACATTACAGTTATGGAATATATTTGAAATATTGTTTTTCCAGTTAGTCACTATTGTTTTCTTGGTGGTAGTCAAATGTCCTTACAGATGCTGGCATCGACTGTGAAGCTGTTTTAAGTGTGGACTAAAGGGAGACAAACCTCCTTAAATGTTTCCATCCATGATCTGAACATGTTGGTCCCTGCAGGGTGGGGAGGGGGGCTGGTGGTGCCCGTGTCCATCAGCCATCAGATGACAGGCGGATTCATCCTGTACAGGTCACCTGAAAGATCACAATGAATGAAATGTATGAAAGAGAAACGCTAGATTATCGAAGTGAGTCTCGTTCTTCTACCACAGCATCACACGTTGAGGGAATTTCATTTCTGCATTATCCTCAGCCCATGCAAGGTTGCAGGGCAGCATACACTTAATACTAAGTATTAAATGAACATACTAAATATACTTTGCTGTTTTGGTCCAATTTCTTTTGTCTTTTATAAATTAAATATCATATTCTTCAGTAGATATTTTTACTGGAAATTTCACTGCAACTCTAGAACAAGTTTAAGAAAATTTATTGAGCATTCAAGTCAATTGGTTTTTAGAAGTGAAATCAATTTGTATTAAAATGGTCTGACAATTATTGATTTAGTTCTTTTTTTGTTGGAGGGTTAGCCATTTTTAAAAGTAGCTGGTCAGTTTGTTCTTCAGTCTTTTACTGTTGATGTTTAATGAAACATTTTTGTGACTGAAAGTTTCTCCAGCAGCTCAGTTTGCTGATCTGTTTCTATAAATATGAAGCCTTATTTTTTAACAGAAACAGAATACACCAGTGTGTGTGTGTGTGTGTGTGTGTGTGTGTGTGCGCGCGCGTGTGTGTGTCTGCTTAAAGAGGGACTCTTATGGTGTCTGCAGTTTGCATTGATGTTTATTTCAGGTCAGATGATTGGTTCTCTCCTGTGTCTTCATTAGCAGTTATCTGAGAAGTTCCAGACTAAAACAATCTGCTGCTTCACACACACACATATCTATGAACATAATCCAAAATACACTCACCTGGGAACTCATGCAGCTTCATTCTGTGGCTCATGATGTGATGAAGAGTAATCTAAGTTCATTTTGTTCTTCTAGGACGTCGCTGAGTCAGCGTTTCTTGTTTCAGTTATTTCATCACATATTAGCGATGAAGCATCAAACGGATTCTGCTGCAGCTTCCATCTGAATCTTTTTCATCGCTTGCTTTAACTAGATGAAGCAAAATGTAAATATTTTTCCTTTCAGTGCACATTTCCAGTTTCCAGTTCTGTATTTTTTATTCTCAAGTACAATATTTATTTTAAACGTGGCATAAAGTAGATCTTGTTTTATTTTGCATTAACCAAATATTTATTTGGTCTTGCCTGAAAAAAAAATAAAAAAAGGTTTTCCAGTGAACAGCTAGCATGCTATGGCTACCAGAACAGCTAGCATGCTGTGGCTACCATAGCAACTAGCATGCTAAAGCTACCATAGGAGCTAGCATGCTATGGCTACCAGAGCCAAAGGTCAAGAGGCCGAGGCAGGGTCAGGACGAGGGAGGCAGAAGGAGGCAAACTTAGGCTCAGGTGAGGATCGGTGGTCTGGACACAGAAACAATCTCAGGCAGACAAATCCAGAGACGAGGCAGAAACGCAGCTTGTCCAGAAGCCAGCAGAGAATCGACATGAGCAACAAGGCAGGGAAATACCAGAGACAGCAGAGGTCAAGGTCAGGAAAAGGAGATAATGCTGGAGATTTACTCACACAAAAGCCTTTCAAACATCTGCTGCTCTCTGAGTGCTGAATATGAAGTAGATTTTTCTCTACAGGGAAAATAATGTTTCTCTTTAAAGAAAGTCGTCTGGTAGTTTCTGAATTGTGCATTTCACAAACTGCTGAAGGACAAACAGGTGGATGGCATGAGCCTGACGGTGCACCTGCATGCCGCAGGCAGACGGGTCAGAATCCTCACAGCTTTCAGACGTCAGGAACTGAAACAATGAAATGCTTTTTGACCCTCCAGTAATTTGAACGTATTTGAATCTTGTTCTAACAGTAGAACAAACTTTGTCCTCCAGGTGGCGTTGTTGGTTTCCTTTGCTCATTGCTATTGATGATAGATTTACCGTAATCAGGAGAGGAGAATTCTCCGCAGGGTGCCACATCAGGGTTTTTCATTTCATCATTTAAACTCTGTGACTCGGTTCGGTTCTCTGGGTCTTTAGTTTGTTTGGATCAACAGCATATTTTTATTGTCTTGTTATCTTTATAGGTGTGTCTGAGTGAACGGTTTTGATTGGCTGCTATCATTTAAAGTTTTTTTCTGTGACAGACTCATTTTGACTCTTCTGACCCAAACATGTTCCTCATGTTTCTGTTTCTATGATAAAAGTCCAGAATCAGACGAGAAGCTGCACTTTGGGAAGATGTTGCTGGTTGACTGCAGGGTATTTGTGATTCCCAGACAAACAGAGGTTGTTTCTGTTCTTATTTTAATGTTCCTCATTAATAGATGGTTGACCTACTTGCATATAAAGTTTCCCTTTAAGTCTCTAATCTTCCCCCTTCAGTTCTTTTCTGCAGCTTCCTGAAACTTTCCAGCTATTTGATGTTTGGACTGAAACTTGGCCGTCCTTTCTGTTAAGCTTCAATATGCATTTCCTGCTAATTCCTGTATATTATAGGCAATTTCTGTGCTGTTGCCTTGGTTACCAATAATAAAATTGCAATTCCTCTCAGTAGTTCTGTTGGCTGGTAAATGCATCTTTCTCCATTTTGATATCTAAATAATGTTTATTTTAGTTGTACTATTTATCTGCAGCACATGTAATGATGAATAAGTAATGTGAGGCATGTTTATGTTGGAACAGCATAAACATTAATATTCAGAGTTAATGTTTACACATCATAAACTGCACACACATTTAAAACAGGAAAAGATTAAATAATAATTCAACATATTTTTCTGTTTTCATCTGGTTTTGTTTTCATTTCTGCAGGTAGCTTTATTTCTTCATCAATAAATGTTATTTTTAGTTTCTGATATAAATATTTACATATCAATATATTTATTTTTTTTAAGTTTTATGGTTTTGTAATGTTTTTTGTATTTTTTTGTGTTTTTAGAAAAGTAAAATTAAAAAAATGAATGAAAAAAATTAAAAAATTAAAACATGTTTTTTTTTGTTTTTTTTTAAAAATTAAATTAACTATGAAATGAATGTGCCTAAAGCGCTAATGAACAGTTTTTCTCTCTCCAATATTATTTCTTTGTCTCCTCAGAATGGATGAGGGAGAATAAATTTATAATCTATTTTATAATCTATTCATATCTCCTCTTCCTACGTTCCTCTTCATGTTGTTTCAAGCCTTTTATCATCATCATCTCATAGCCATTTCTTATTTAGTTAGTTCAGTTATTGAATGTAAATATTTTTAATTTTAGAAATTAAGAAATAAAATAGAAATTCCAAAATAAAAAAAAATTTAAAAATTAAAATTAAAAATTAAAAAAATAAGAAGCAAGGTTAAGGTTAGGAGAAGATTAGGGTTAGGAAAAGGTCAAAGGTTAGGGTTGGGGTTAGTCGTTTCCCATCAAATCGGTTTGACTACGAAGCGAAATCGGTTTATTTTCACCAAACTCATCTGGTGGTCTGCATAGATGGTCTTTGTGGGAGGAGAGAGGGCTCACTCTGTTGCTAATTAGATCAACATGTTTTCTTTTCAGGAGGTAACTTTGGCCTGCAAGTTGTTTGTTGAGTGATTATGGTGAATGAGGAGAAATCAATTCTTAATCTTTTCACGAAACAAAGCAGGATTGCAGCAGGGGGTTGAAGTCAACCTGCCTGTGTTGGATCCCTGACTCACCAAGTCAGGCAGCCACAGATTCGTCATCAGCAGACATCAGTTCAAATGTTTTAAAGACATTTAACGGCTTCAGGATCGAGGAAGGAACGTTGTTGTCTGTGATCCACCTGGACGTCGTTCCTCAGGTGGAGAGCGCCCCCTGTGGGAACGTCAACCTGAAAGAGGCAACAGGAATTGCTGGAATAACAAAGTTAAATATCAACTAAGTATTTAAAAGATTTTTGCCTCCATCAGCAGGCCTGGCTCTTTCTCTGCTACGAGTTTTTTATCCTGCCTATTTATCAAAAGAGCAAAGGTCAGCAAAGGTCAGCAAAGGTGACTGTTAGGAGCGTGAGTGACTCTGAATGTTTGAGGAGCTGCTGACACTGTTGAGGTCAGAAAGAGGTAGAAAGTCCCGGCACATCTCCGAGTGTTTCCAGCTTCAGCCGCTGATAGAGTTATAATTATTCATCAAAGAAATAATAAAATAAAATAAGATAAAATAAGAAGCCAACATGTTGAGACACAAGGCTGATGGTTTGGGTCTGATTGTTATTCCGCCCTGAGGTAAGACTGAAGGCGTCCGTCTGTCCCTGGAGGCTCAGAGACATTTTCTGCAATAAAGCAGCGTCCCAGTGCCATTACTCACTAGACTGCAATTAGTTTACTTTACATTGGATGCTTTATTTCCCCAAACGATTGCCAACACTCAATGTCATGTAAATGTCAATTGTTTATTTTCTTCACAGTCAAGAGACCAAAATAAAATCTTCCAATAGGATTTCAGACGGAAACCAACCCAGGAAGTGGTTTCCATGTGAAACCACTTCCTGGGTTGATGGAAGATCATCAACCCAGATCATCGTCGTGTTGATGACGGGATCATCAACACGACGAGATCAAAATCAAACTTCTTACAGCAACAAATCTTGAGCTGAAGATAAAATAAAGCATCTCTTGGTCATTAGTTTTACTCCCATTTTCAGACCTTCTGATCATCCAGCAGTGTTTTAAAAATGATCAGCTGTTCCTGAACAATGTGTGTTACTCCAGTCTTTTATTAGCTCTGATGCTCAGGCCTCTTTTCCATTTGGCTCCAGATCGAAGAGCCTCTGCGCTCCTGTGGGACAGAGATGTTCAGATAACTGACCTACAGTCGGAGACAGATGTTTTATTTGTCCAGAGGGTAAAATGTTCTCTTGTTGCAAGAAATAAAATCAGCGTTCAACAGAAACAGAAGAATCGGACAAGGGGGAAAGACGACATCCAGTATAAACCACCAATTTATTTTTATGTATGACTGTAAAAATGAGTGCGGCAGAAAGTCGCTGCTTCATTATTGGATCGTTCTGCTTTCTGCAGGAAGAGAAAACCCTCTTTCTGTTGGTCCATGCAGGACGACCAGAGGGAAGTCACTCCGCTGAAAATAGTTGGAACCACAAACCGTGTTTTGATTATGCTTGGCATGGACTGCTTCATCCAGAAGGCTCATATCAGATTCTGATGACTTTGGCCCGGGACGGTACAGCTGGGAGGAACGTGAAGGACTGGGACTCGTTTGGCACCAAGTGGTGCAGCTGGGAGGTGGGTTCTGGGTGGAGATGTCTCAGCCTGGCTCCATGTGGCTTTATTAACTCATGCCAAGACAGTTAGTCGTCTCTGCAAGCGGGATTAGCTCAGCCATGCCTGCGTACTTGCAGTGGATCGTTTCCAAACCTTCTGCCTTCTTCTCAGGGCTCGGTATGCAGGCTAACTGCTGGCCAGACGCCGTGACACAACAGCTGCTCACATTCCTGGTAGCAACAAATTATGAAGCTGCTTTTACAGTTTTGAAGATGCAACTTTAAATATTTTTCCCCAGCTGTTTTCAACTAATTCCACAACAATTTCAATTGGCAAACAGGCATGAATTTCTTTTGTATTGTGACATTAGTGTGAGCCATGAAATGCCTTTATTTTGACTTTGGCTCCAATAGTTCATACACTTGTTAAAGTTTTGTTGATGCTTTAAAGATTAAAGAACATCTTCAAGGACCTGGAATCAACCTGCAGGTATTTCTGGACCAGTAATAACTGGTTTAGTCTTGTTCAAAACATCCATCCATCCATTTCCTGATCTCCTGTCTCCCTGTTGCTGGTTCCTCTCCAGCTGCGTTCCGGGCGAGAGGCGGGGTCACCTGGACAGGTCGCCAGTCTGTCGCCGGGCAACACAGAGACAAACAGGACAAACAACCATGCACACACACACACACACCTAAGGAGAATCTGGGAAGGCCAATCAACCTGACAGTCATGTTTTTGGACTGTGGGAGGAAGCCGGAGAACCCGGAGAGAACTCACGCATGCACAGGGAGAACATGCAAACTCCGTGCAGAAAGACCCCGGGCCGGGAATCGAACCCAGGACCTTCTTGTTGCAAGGCAACAGAGGTATCCACTGCACCACTGTTCAAAACATGTTGGCCTAAAATGGATGCAGAGATTTTTCCTAATATTCTTTCAGAGCAGCAACTTCAGCGAGAAAAAAGGATCAGGCCATTTATTCTTCACAGAATATTTAAATCAGTCCGACCCAGGCAGCAAAAGGCTGCAGGTTCGATTCCCACCGGACACAAACACTGAAACTCATCACATTAAAATCTTAAGATCTGAGGTGCATAGAAGCTGAAAGCTGTTTTTCCATATTTGCTTCTGGATGACAAGCAGAACCAGAACCAGAACCAGCAGGTCGATCCAGCAGCAGCAGATCTTTAATTTTTCAGTGATTTATAAACTAGCAGCAGTTTAACGTCTCAGTGAAGGAATGAAGAGCCGGGTGGTGTAGAACTGGCTGGTGTAGAACCGGGTGGTATAGAACCGGGTGGAGTAGAACTGGCTGGTGTAGAACTGGCTGGTGTAGAACCAGGTGGTATAGAACCGGGTGGAGTAGAACTGGCTGGTGTAGAGCCGGGTGGTATAGAACCGGGTGGTGTAGAACTGGCTGGTGTAGAGCCGGCTGGTTAGAACCGGGTGGGAATCCATGTCTACATATCAGACAGTGTATTTATGGTGAGTAAATACTGCGTCGTGGTGAAACGTGTGAAACGTGTGTTGCGGTTCGGCGGCTCTCAGCAGGTCGATGCTCCTCAGTTCTTCTGCTTCAGTTTCTCTCAGCTCAGTCTTTGACGTCTGTCAGGCTGGAGGCTTCGCTCTTCATCACATCATCAAACCCATCAAAGCTCAGCTGCCATCGGGCTGCGGTCGTCCCAACGCCGGCGTCCAGAGCGTCTCCTCTTCTTGTTTGGTTTGCAAACCTAAATTTCCTCCAGTTCTTGGCTCAGCGGCAGCCGCAGCCGTTCTGGCTGATTCTTGGTTCTGATCCGTTTACCGGCCGTCTTCCCCTTCTCTGGCCGCCTCCCACTACATGTTCGGACATTTCTACAAGAGACTTTGTTTCTTAATTTGGCTTCTCTGAGTTTAGGGGGCTGCTGAACTACAGGTTGCCATGACAACTCAGAAAAGACGCAAAACCCACAAACACTTTGAATGATGTAAAAAACCTGACTACAGATGATGTTTGAAGGACCAGTTGATGGAGAATAAAACAAGGATCAGGTTCTGTTGCAGAGTTGTTCACTGAGCTCCTTGTTCTGCTTGCAGCTTTAGAACCCGGTTCTGCTGGTTCTGGACCGACTGCCCAGGGTCTAAACCCACGATACAAATCGCTCCGATTGGCTCTCGACCTTTAATCTCCTCCATTTCTGGACACCTGCTATTTCATATTCCAACATGAACGGCTAATTAAGTTGAAGTCAAATAGTTTTTTCTGCAGAACTTTTCAGATAAGGAGCCATTTTAATTACCCTGCTGTTACTGATGTGGCAGAACCTCAGTGACCCAGATAGGATCCAGTCATTTCTGGAGAAACAGGAAAAACAATGAGTCACATCCACTAGAGATTCACAAGCTGTGCAACAGCTAGCTGCATTTAAATTTAGCAGATAGACTGAGGTAACGTGTGTGTGTGTGTGTGTGTGTGTGTGTGTGAGGGGGAGGTGATCTGTGATCAGTTGCTCCATCTATCAGAAACGTTGAAAGGAGGAATATTCATCATCAGGGTTCTGCTTCGTAGGAGAATCTCAGAGTGAAACTGGAAACTGACAGGGTCAGGATGAGGGTTACTGGGATCAGGGTTACTGGGTCTACTGGATATGAACATCTGAACCGTTTGGTCCAACTGCGGCTCCTCCTGTTTCGTTGCAGGTTTCTTCCAGCAACGTCTCCATGTTTTCTGGCAAATTGTTGATTCCATGTCGTTTAGCATCCTGCTCATCTGAAAGTCTTTGCTCAGCCTGTTTCATTCCGGGGCAACATGGTAAAGGGGTGATAATGCCAAGGCAACCAACTGTTTATAGAGGCTTTTGTTATCCATAACCTGTTTAAAGTTCAGAGTTTCTATCATCTGCTTCTCTGGAGGCGTTTTCATCTTTACACTGAGCTGCTGAGCTTTTATTGCCTTTTCCCAGTTTTTCTTGTTGGAACAATCTACTTGGATTCTGATGTATTTCTAAGATGCCTCATGATTCAGTTGAACAGATTTGAACACTTTGGGTCTCAGATTTGATTCTGCAGTTTTCTGCAGATGTGTTCCAGGCTGGACATTATTAGACAGAAATAACAGAATAAAGTCCCTCGGTGTTAATATGAGGGAACCAGGAATAGCAGCCAAATGTCTGTTATGCATGAGGCTTTTATAAATGAGGCATTGTGCAGAGCTGTCACATCTGGAGCAACACTCCTCAGAGCGGAGCCAAATGCAGAGCGCGCTGGAAGCCAAGGTGCTCATTAAATATGTCATTGCAACAGCAAGAGTTTCATGTGATACTGAGCTGCACAGAAACAAAAAGCTTTCATGTTTCATTTTACTGCAGAATGTATGAAAGTGGAAGCAGGTGAATAGCAACACGACAAATCCAATTTTACCAGCGTTTGATCCTTTTTTCTGTTTTTCTGTCAAACTTCTGTTGCTCTGATGGAACCAGCAGGTCTGGGTGTGAAGATTTGGACTATGAGTGTGTTTTCAGTCAACTGAGTCTCTGTTTTGTCCCGTCTACCCCTTGAATGTCCCCAGCTGTCCCTGGTTTCCCCTGATTACCTTCCCAGTGTATTTAAACCCACTTGTGTCTCTTCTTCCCTGTCGGATCCTCGTCTTGTGATGTCATCAGTTGTGTTTCGTCACAGTTGCTCCCTGCCTTTGCTCAACTTGCCTGGATTTCTGTTGACCTTTGAGTTCTTCATGAAACCATTATTTTTCATCACCTGGGTTTATCGCATCCCAACCTCACCAGAAACAAACCGTAATTCATGACACTGGCTTCTGAGACCGATTTCTCACCGTCGCTCAAAGCAGATTCATGACCAGCAAAACTCATGACTCCGCCCCAGATTCAGTCTGTGGGTGGAGTCAGTTTGTCAGAGCGGCTGAATGTTGTTGGGATGTGAGAGGAACCAACACAAAACAGATTTCACATGTGAAAAATCTGCAGCGCTGTGAATTTAACATTTGATAACTTTTCAAAAACATGAGACTATCTGCATTTTGGCCTGCTTTGTGAAGGAATTTGGAACATTTTCATGGTTAAAAAAGTGAAACATTTCCCACGTAGATACAAAGGATTACATGTCAACAAATCTGTGAAACCCATCTAAGTTGCACTTTTATAAATGAGAGGCAGAGGAAGGAATCAAACCAGCAACCTACCTGTTGCAGGTTGAAAGCTCTGAGGCAAAGGACCTAGGAACGAAGAGGATGAGTGTTATGAAGCGATACGGCATTCAACAAGAGAACCCTGAGAGATGCTCCGGTACCGATGCATCAACATGCAGCGCAGAGGGAACCTGACCAGGACGCCACGTGATGACGAGGAGAGAGAATGAGTCCAAACAAAAACCCAGCAATGGAGAGAGATGCTGAAACACTGGGAGGGTAAATCCTGCAACTGATGCTAATGATGTCATCAGCAGGACTGGAGAACCGGACTAGACTGAGGAGGTGATTCAGTGATTTAACTCAGCTGTGTTGGACCAGAGAGACGTCTAAGACTTGCAGGCAGCGTCTCTCCTCCAGGGCGGCGTCTCTCCTCCAGGGCGGCGTCTCTCCTCCATGGCGGCGTCTCTCCTCCAGGGCGGCGTCTCTCCTCCAGGGCGGCGTCTCTCCCCCAGGGCGGCGTCTCTCCTCCAGGGCGGCGTCTCTCCTCCAGGGCGGCGTCTCTCCTCCAGGGCGGCGTCTCTCCTCCATGGCGGCGTCTCCAGGGCGGAGCATAGAAACTGGGAAAATAAATCTAAATGATTCTAAAGTTAATGTTAAGTCAAATCAGGTCGACATGAGTTTCAGTTCATGTTTTTCATTTTAAATTAAAAACACAGATAAAAACTAATAGATGTGATCACATTGTTTTGTTTTACTGATGATTGAACATGGATTAACTTTTGACTGATCTAATAGGGATGAAAGTACTGAAGTATATTACATTGAGATGCAATACCGAGTCTACCAGAGGGTGGCAGTGCTTCCCCTGACATGACGTCAGGTCCCTCTATTAGTAGCAGAATAAGTTACAAAATATTTTTTACATATGTGTTGAAGCTGTTATGACAGAATATAAATCTGTAAAAGATTCATCTGATCCTCTCTCCTCTTGCTGCATCTGCAGAAAGTGTCAGGAGGAGGGTCTTAGTACTGTCAATCAACCTCATGTACATGCTGCTCAGACCCTCCCCCTTTCTTTCTGCTGCAGGAATCAAAGCCACTGGATGAGTTTCTCTGAGAATTTAGTCTCTGATCCTGGAAATGTTCTGCAGCTGGTGGAAAGCCCATTTTGGAACCGGCTTTATGTGGCTCTGGAGGGTCAGGTGAGAGGTCAGAGGTCAGCGTGCTCTCTAGTCTCCAACCGAAACAACTCAAGCTATTCTGACTCTAAAGGACGGACCAAGGTTCTGTTAAAACGGAAGTTTTAATGGTGACGACGAGTACAGAAAGTCCAGGCAGCACAGGTGAGCATCAAGGCAAGGAGTTCAAACACTGGTAACAACTGGACCAGAACTAGCCAACAAGGACAGAGACACGACACGGATCCGACAGGGAGCAGGGGACACAGGTTGGGTTCAATGCACATGGGGAAAATCAGGGGAAACGAGGGACAGCTGTAAGCTGTCAACACAGGAACTAACAGAGAAAAGCAAATCCTTACATGCAGTGAGTTAATAGCAGGCGAACCAATGATCTACTCAGCTGACTGTTGATTGCAGAAATCCACATCACAAGCAGAAACAGAGGGGTTAGGGAAGTGCCCCCCTTAGGACCGGCCCTGTTCAGTAACTCGGATTCATAAACGGCTCTCCATGTTCTTCTTTTGCTGCCGTTCAGTCCTGGTTCTGCACCGCTGCCCACATTCAGGCTCTTCTGTCACTTAATTAACCGACGAGCTCTTCATCACCTGCTGGGTGACCAGCAGCCCATCCTGAAGTCTGCAGAGCATGTTGGGAAAAGAGACAGCAGTCCAACAGCTCCTACCTGAGACCCAAACGCTGCTCAACCTGCAGACCAGACGACCGGAGAGCCGGGCTGCAGGAGGCACAAGGAAAAATAGTGAAACTTTTCCTGAAGGACGCCGTCAAAGACAAATTAGCCTCCAGAGGAAGGTCAGGGAACGCCTCTTCCCATTACTGCCTTAATTGATTCTTTGACTGTGCCCGACTTAACTAAGACACATTTGCCCGTCATGCGCAGCCGAGTTGTCACTTAGCCAGTCAGACTGCGAGTGGCGCTGTTCCAGTCTGCTTGGCTGTTTTAAATGATGCCAAGCCAAGAACACTGTCAGATGTATTTCAGGGAATAATCCTCCATGCATTGACTTTAAATAAACCTGTCTGAGGAATTTGTTGTCAGCAATGGTCTTATTTTAATGTCAGGAAGCAGAAATGAATGTTTCCTGAAATGCAGCAAAGCAAACCTAAAGTTGGCAAACTGAGAATGTTTGATTCTTTTTTATTTTAAGTATTTCTTTGTAAAATGGATCAGTTTTAAAGCATCTGACGTCAACTACCTCACAGATAGTTAAAAACGTGAAAATCTGAACCAGTTTGTTTTGTGCTTTGTTTATGAATTTGAACATAAATTGCAGTTCATGTGTGTGAAGAATAAAGAATAGAACAAAAGAACTGGTCCGAATATTTTACACATATTGAAAAACATTTAATCACTAGAGAGGATGCTGGGTTGCCATGACTACCTGAAGAAGCTACAAGCTGCAGCAGCTGGGACAGAAATGTCCTTCATTGTCCCTCAGCGGGGAAATTCAGGTGAAAGTGAAACTGTGAGGATGAGAGTTGAGTCAGAACATCAGTGGAGAAAGGATCTACTGCAACGCTCTGCAGGGAAGGATCTACTGCAACCTGCAGGGAAGGATCTACTGTAACACTGCAGGGAAGGATCTACTGTAACACTGCAGGGAAGGATCTACTGTAACACTGCAGGGAAGGATCTACTGTAACCTCTGCAGGGAAGGATCTACTGTAACGCTCTGCAGGGAAGGATCTACTGTAACACTCTGCAGGGAAGGATCTACTGTAACGCTCTCCAGGGAAGGATCTACTGTAACCTCTGCAGGGAAGGATCTACTGTAACGCTCTGCAGGGAAGGATCTACTGTAACGCTCTCCAGGGAAGGATCTACTGTAACGCTCTGAGGGAAGGATCTACTGTAAAACACTCTGCAGGGAAGGATCTACTGTAACACTGCAGGGAAGGATCTACTGTACCGCTCTGCAGGGAAGGATCTACTGTAACACTCTCCAGGGAAGGATCTACTGTAACGCTCTCCAGGGAAGGATCTACTGTAACACTCTGCAGGGAAGGATCTACTGTAACACTCTGCAGGGAAGGATCTACTGTAACCTCTGCAGGGAAGGATCTACTGTAACGCTCTCCAGGGAAGGATCTACTGTAACACTCTGCAGGGCTCTCAGGATGCAGGAATCTGTCCCTTTAGTTCTGCGTCGTGCAGGAGACCAGACATTCAACAGCGATGCCACTTTAGCCAGAGTCACTAACGCCAACAAACGAACATTTCTAAAAAAAAAAATCATCTTTGCACAAATGTCTTGAATTCTTATAGAACAAACATTTTCTCTGCATGTTGATGTTAAACTTGGAAACATTTTTACAGCAAATGTTAATAAAAGTGAATTTTTGACTGAGAACCTGGAAATTTCCAAGTATGAGTGTTCAGATGTTTTCCAGGGAAGAAATAACTAATTTTCCACGATTGACAAGATGTTCTGAAGCTGCGTTGATCTGTAAACATTTCACTAAGAATTATAGATGAATCAATGAAATGTTAAGATCATTGAGATTGAAATGTTCATTTTCACATTTTCACAGCTGAAAATAAGTCTGAGACAAAGGTTCAGTGACAACAGAAGCATTTCTCTGGAAGGTAAATGAAAGTTTAGTCAGCCAACAGTTCCTGAGGCCGAGTCACCTGCAGCACTACGGATCAATGAGTGAAATGGTGTGTGTGCTTTAGCTCCACCGCTCCGTTCTGTTGATTTGACAAGGTTAGAATGAAGAGAAAAGCTCTTCAGTAACAAACCATTTAACATGTCGCTCCAGCTGAACCTTTGATCCCGTCTCTTAGCAGCAATAATCCGCTTCGTCTTTTTGCCACCATGTTGAAGGAAAAGCTTTTGGCTTCAGGTGAGGCTGCTGATGCAAAGGCTTCCAGCTCAACAGATGGAAATAGCAGTGTGTGTGTGTGTGTGTGTGTGTGTGTGTGTGTGTGTGTGTGTGTGTGTGTGTGTGTAATAAAACAAATGTTAATTTGTTGAAACTTCAGTTGTATTTTTCATGGGGTTTATTGGTCCATATTTGAAGATGATGTGATTTTACAGCTGTCTTGTCTGTTCGAGTGGATCGTCCATCTGCCGGTGGAAATTCAACTTCTCATGAGGATCTTTAAACTCCTGCGGTTGGAGTTAAGGGTTAAGGGTTAAGGGTTAAGCTGACCCCGTTTGGTTTTTAAGTGCATAAAAGTTCCAGGCTCTGCTTGCTTGTTTCTGACAGAGCGGTCAGAGTGCAGGTCAGTGTACAGGTCAGAGTGCAGGTCAGAGTGCAGGTCAGTGTGCAGGTCAGAGTGCAGGTCAGTGTACAGGTCAGAGTGCAGGTCAGAGTGCAGGTCAGAGTGCAGGTCAGTGTACAGGTCAGAGTGCAGGTCAGAGTGCAGGTCAGTGTGTTCTCCAGCTCCTCTCAGTGTTTGGATGACCGGCTTCACACACATCTCACGTTTTGTTCAAAATAAACTTTTCTTGATCTGATTTCCTCATCTCCTGTTTGTGGGTCAAAAGTTTTGAACCCAACACGACAAAATGACGTAAATACTTTAGCAGAAAATTGCAGATAAAGTTCAGAAAATCGTTGACAGAGTCCTCTGGCAGTAGGCATGTCCCTTATCGGTCATGATGTTGAATAAATGGAGAAATCTCCTCAAGATTTTCAAACAGATATTTTCTAATTGCCAGAAATTGTCATGTGTCGCTTCTTGGTTTTGGTTGGTTAAATTTGTGAGTGTCTGAGCATCTCTCCTCTGGCTGCGTTGGGTCAGTGCGTTTCTGCACACAGGTTGTCCAAACTCAGAGCTGGACGTGCAGCAGCATGTGGGGAATCTGTGTTTTCCTGCCTGAATGGTTCTGCGGCTCGTTGTCACTCCGACAGCTGCAGCAAGCCGACCTGCGGCGCCTGGCTCCCGGTAAGCCTCTCCTCCGTCTCCTCCGTCTCCTCCCTCCATCCTTCTCTCTTCACTCTCTCTCTCTTTGCCTGTCAGATGAGCAGCAGTCGCCGCCCCCGCGCCGTCACTTCACATTGCCTCATAAAGCGGAGCTGCAGACGGGGCCTGATTACAGTGAGGAGAGGAAGAGGAGCGTAAATACGGCCAACAGGCCATAATTACAGAGACGCGATTTGACAGCAAACACAAACCACACCGCCGGCTGGATCCACGCTCTCTCCTGGCGACAGATCAGATCACTTTAGCTGCTTTATCTTCACTGATCCTCAGGAAATCGCAGTCCAGCTTGAACTATTTTCATTTCTTTCTCATCATTTGACTGAATTCCAGTTTCTAGCACATGAATGTGAGGGAGCTTTGCATGAACAAGGACGTCTTGATCCTCAGCAAGCAGCAGCTCTTTGTTGGGCTGAAGGTGTAAATGAGAGTTTGCAGCTGAAGGTTTGAACTGATTGTCTCCGTAGCAACCAACAGGGAAGGGAACGGTTCCCTGAGGAGCTCCAGCCTGACTCTCTCAGCTGCCCAGCAGCTTTAATGTCGTTTCTCTTGCCTGTGCTTTTCCATTTCCTGCCCTCCTGAATCATGAAGCTGTTTCCTGTTTGTCTTTCATTCTTCCAGGTAAATTCCTTTCATGTTGTTTCTGCTTCATTTGAACTGCTGCTGTTTCCTTTTGTCAAGTTTACTCCAGAAAGACTTTGAGATGAATGTCCAACTTTTCACTCTAGTTAGTATTGGAGCCCAAACCAGCTAAACTGATCCAAGACCAGAACCAGAACCAGAACCGCTGACCCTAAATGTTCCTCCGTTCTCGATTTACTCCAGCAGGTTGTTCTCCTTCAAGCTGAATTTGTCCTTTGGGTGAAATCGTTGCTGAACAGAGGAGAGTCCAGGCTGGAGCTGAACTGGAACAGCCTCCAGTAAGACTCCAGTCAACCTGATGGGAGGAAACTGGGCCCTTGGTTGAAGGTCCAGAGTTCATGGAAACTGGAGGAAAAAGCTCCACATGACCTCAGTGTAACCAGATCATCGGTTTTGTATGAAAGCTGATTAACGGACAGGATGATGTTCTGTCTGCGCTGCTGAAGCCCGGCGGCTCTGAGAGGAACCTGATTATCTGCAGATTGATTGTTGAGAGAAGCAGGTTTTGGTCATTCAGGGACATTCATCCTCTGCTTAATGAATAGCGACAGCATTTATTCAACCAATTACTGCTCTTCTCTTTCAAACACTTGCAAATTACTTTGTTTTTTTATGGAAAATGCATTTTGCTTCAACACTATTAACTCTATGTTACTTTCAGAGTTTTTCCTCCTTCAGGGCCTCATTCATTATTTTCACAGTTTTGCAGGCCTCTGACCTTCAGATCTCACATTTCCAGCTTCAGCGTCTCGCCTGGTGAGGGCGCCCCCTGCTGCTGCAGCGCCACTCAGCCCCTGCTGCTGCAGCGCCACTCAGCCCCTGCTGCTGCAGCGCCTCTCAGCCCCTGCTGCTGCAGCCCCTGCTGCTGCAGCGCTGCCCTGACTCATGGAAAGTACTCCAGGTTTGGTGGGCAAAGTCTCGTGACCTTCAGATAAAGACCAGGATCGCTGCAGCTCAGAGCTTTTAGCTTGATTTGAGCTGGTGGTACCAGAGTGTTTGGACACGGTCCAGAACCTTCTGTTGCTCTGTTGCATTTCTCTGACCAGAATTAAGATTCTAGCAACTTTAAAATCAACTTTATCAACTTTTCATCACCAGGCCATCGGACCGCCCGCCATTCTTCTGTATAATTTTTTCCCTTTAGTTTGTTTTCCAGTTCGATCCTCATTTTGGCCCATTGCAGGTGGAGAGACTTGGGGAATAAATGTTTGTAGTTTGGTCTCTGTTCAGAGCGTGAGGATGTGGAGCTCAACAGGATGGTGCTGCTCTGTTCCTCACATGCCATAAAGTCAGAAAGTTTCTGCTTTATCTGAACTCAGAACCTCTGCTGGGCTCAAAGTCTCACGAGAGGCTTGAGGCAGAGCGCCGACTGACGTCACGCTCCGGCTCAGGAGACATGCAGCCTCTTCATGCACAGCGACTCCCGGCTCTCTGCAGGAAGCCTGAAGGAGCCTCTGCCTGTGGATCTTGTTCTCCATCAGTGGGGATGTTAGCGTCCAGGTCCTGTTTGCTCTCCGCTCACAGAAAGAGCAAAGGAACCTGAACGCTGCAGAGCGTTGATCCACAGCAGCAAGTTGTGACCTTTACTGCTGTCTCTTCTCTCAGATTTGGGGTCCTGGCTCTTTAAGCCGACTAATGATCCATGGAGGAGCTCTGGGGCTCAGCCTCTGTAATTATGCTCTCTCTCTCTCTCTCTCTCTCTCTCTCACTATCACTCTTCCTCAGCTGTTATTTCTGTCACACACCTTCGGTCTCTCCTTGAGCTCCTCCTCCGATCCGCCACTAACCTGAATTCCTCTGTTCTTCAGTTTTTCTCTCCTCCTCATCCCTCGTTCTCCTGCAGATTAATTACTCTCTGCTCCATGTGCAGCTCTGCTCTCTGGATCCTCCACTTCTACTGCTGCTGAAGAACGAGCTGCTGAACCCTCAGCCTGGGCCACAGTGCTCACCACCACCAGACACAGAGATCACAGAGATCTGGACCATCTGATGCAGCTGATTGTTGAGGGCTTTGTATGTGAGAATCTGAGATTATAACCTGGATTAACGGGGAGGCCACACAGCAACATAGCAACACAGCAACACACAACAACACACATAGGCCTGTCACGATAACAGATTTTACTGGGCGATAAATTGTCTCAAAAAATTATTGCGATAAACGATAATATTGTTTGAAGACCTTTTCACATTGATTTAATGGAAATTACGTAATAATACATGAGATTTTCTGCCAAAGATACACTTTACTTTCAAAAGACACTTAACACTGGGACTGATACACAAAATAAATAAAACAACCAAAACCAAAAATAAAATAGATTCTTAGTCTCCATTAACAATAAATGTACTTGAATAAAAACTAAACAACATAAAGCCAAAGTGGAAATAAATACTGCATTCAACCAAAAGAGTGCAGATTATGAAGTCTGTATAGTATATTGGCCTTCAGTAATCATTAGATTTAAATAGAGAGACATCCGACTGCCTGATGCAATAGTTCAAACTACAGGATTTTTTACCCCGAACTACAATCTTAGAACGTTCTTCGTTCTGAGATCGTCACTAGTGTTGTGTGTTACGGTAGATCGTTGTGCCGCTCCGATCTAAATCAAGGATTTATCCAGACTGGGAGCGTGACGCAGCCTGTTGAATGTGACTGGTAGCCAATCAGAAAGCGCGGATTCCCCTCCTGCTTTCTGAGGGGAAACACGGAGGGAATCCCGAACAGCTGACACGGTGCAACCCGAAGTCCAGCAGAAATCGGAAACAACATGAATGTTTATTCAACAGTTCATGCAAAGAAAATATCAATAACTAGGGGAGGAGTTGGAGCGAAATTACTACCAGAAAACCCGGTAACTTTTCAGCTGTTCTTCGTTAACGTGACATAAATAGTTATAATGATTTTCATTCAGTCAGACTGACACTAGCTACATGCATTGCAGGTAGATTGTAGTAAGGAATTGATTAATGCCTGGTTTCAAAATTAGTGAACTGGACTTATTATTTTGTGTCCATTGTTGGACACAACACGGTTTGGATCGAACCGTTATACCGAGGATTTCTGTCGGCTAATGTGTCTCAGGTTTTGATAATGGGCCGACAATCCGCGACATCAGATGGTGCAGCGCGCTGGGCATTACACTAAGGAAGTAAGGAAGGGAGGAAGTGGAGAGAAACGGAGTTGAGCCTTTTTTCATTCAGTGTCATTAACAGTAAGAGAAAAAGGCAGGAAGAAACGATATAGCCGATAATTAAAATGAGGTCGATAGTTTTAATTTATCGTTCAATTAATTGATTTATGTTTATCGCGACAGGCCTAAACACACAACAAAACAACAGCCTGGTTACAGAGTAAAACCAATTCATACATAATTTGCTTGTTTTTTCCTCATTAAATTTCTGGTCTGGGTCATTAATAAACTCCCATCATGATAAATACTAATAAACAAAAGAATTTCCAAAACGGTTTTGTGATGGATCTGCTGTCATTTCAAAATAAAAGCTGCTTCCTCCTACAATAAACTTAGCATTTTAAAAACATCAAACTGCTGCTGATGTTCTGAGCAGGTTCTGGTGAGATGAGGTTCTGGTGAGATGAGGTTCTGATGAGGTGAGATGAGGTTCTGATGAGGTGAGGTTCTGGTGAGATGAGGTTCTGATGAGGTGAGATGAGGTTCTGATGAGGTGAGATGAGGTTCTGGTGAGATGAGGTTCTGATGAGGTGAGATGAGGTTCTGGTGAGGTGAGATGAGGTTCTGATGAGGTGAGGTGAGATGAGGTTCTGATGAGGTCCTGGTCTTTCTGCTCCTCAAGCTGTTGAATGTTTAGTTTCTTTTCCCTCCTCGTTGTTGAAAACCTGCATTAATTATCATCATCATGTTGCAGGAATTTTACTCGCTGCTTTTCAAAGACATTGTCTGCAAATAAAGTGAACATCCAGCACTGCAGACAGTCTCTGCGTTCAGAGAAAATCCTGCTGTTGATCGTTTCTGGACCGGTTGTGGTTTGGATCAGAACCCAAACACTCAGCTGTAGCTGATCGCTCGTTCAGCTCTGAGTGGATGGAGCTGCACCACCTTCTCTGCTGATTAGATCATATGTTCTGTTCTTATTGGACTGGTGTGAACCGATCCGACGTTCTGATGGAGACGCCGATTATTAAACCAACTTCTGAGTCCTTCTGGAGGAATTTCCTCTCAGACTCGGCAGCATTTCTCCACAATGCAGATAAAATCCACGCATGCGGATTAGAGATTATTAATCCCAGCATGCTGCGGTCTGAGGGTCTGACTGGAGGCCCCTCAGCGGCTGGAGGCCCTCTCACTGACCCTAACCGTACACACAGACCAGGGGTCTCTGACCTTTGACCTCTGGGCATGTGCTGCTAAATCTGAAGACTTTGTAATCTAAAGATCTTGTCTTTATGACTTTTCCAGTTTTTGTTGTGTCCTCTCCATGCGACGACTTTCTTGAGTTCAGAAAGGCTTGACATCTGAAGCTCTGAGGGATTATAATCTGTTGATGGAGTTAATCTGCCGTTAGCCTGTTGTTGAAAACAACAGGCTAACGGCAGCACTCTGCCTCTCCTGTCTGTCTTTTCGCTCATCTGTGGTATCTCTTCTCCATCAGTCTAATTTTCCCCGTTTCTTTGTTTCTATCAGAATAAACAAAGTTTCTTTTTAACCCAATATTTTGTCCTGTTGGCCTTTTCTGAAATTTACAGCTGTAGCAGTGACGAGTCGTCATTTTCACAAACGGTTCAAGTATTTTATTATTTATTCTAGATCATCTGTGTGTGAATCGACTCCTGTTCTGTTTCAGCAGCTCGATCATCAGAGATGATCAGTTTGTTTCTGAGGGTTTCCACTTTTATTTCTTCCTGTTATTCTTTGTTACGTTTGTGCCAATAAGTTTCTTTAGTCCAGTTATTCTTCAGTGTTTGGTTTATTTCTGGTTCCTCCGTGTCCTCTCCCTCGCCCACTTCTCTCTCTCTCCTCCTCTCACACCTGCAAGCCGTTTTCTGATCAGATTTCCTGTTCACAATTCACGCCCCCCCCCCTCCCCCTGTCCAAGCCTCTCATTTTCAGTCACTCCTTGCTGGATCCTTTCGTCTGCTCCTGTCCCGTCCTGGTTTTCTTTTGGCTCATTTTCTATTTTTTATCATATGTTCATTCAAATTCTTCAACCCCTGCAAAACAACGAGCTGCTGGTTGTGTCCTCTGGGTGGATGTGAAGCCCTGACCATGTGACTCATGTGAAGCTCTGACTCCCAGACGTCAGCAGAGGAAACTGGTCTCTGATCTGAGATCTGGTTTTCCAGCCGGTGAATCGTCTGAGAGCCGATCGGCTGCAGAGCTTCATGTCTCAGGTTATCAATAAGCAGCTGCCACTTATCAATAGGCTTTCATAGCCAAAGCAAAGCTATTAATGCACCATGTGAAATAAATAGAGATATTGTATCAAAAACATTATTCTAAGGGATTGAAGCAGATTTAAAATGAGCCGTGGCTCATTAGAGATGATCAAAATGATTAAAATTTTTCTGTTTCAGCCAAATATTCAGTGATGCTGTCAGACGATGGGCTGAGTCTCTATTAGGACATTAATGTCTCTGCTTGTTACCCACTTATAAAACCTGAACATGAAACAATAGAAAGATCAAACCAGATGCCACAACCTACAAGAAATCTAATTAATTGTTAAGAGCTTCCCACTTCCAGAAGCATCAGAGTAATGAGAGTTTTTCAAACTGAAGTTTTATGAATGATTCAGGGATGATTTGGATCCAAAGACAAACTGGAGGAGACAGAAGAGCTGAAGGTTCATGTGAAGATGATTTATGCAGGAGTTTAATTCATCAAAATGCCTGATTGGTTCCTGAACCATGATGGATCCGACCCGACTGGGTTACTGGTTACTGTGTCCATGAACATGTGCGGTCCATGAACATGTGCGGTCCATGAACATGTGCGGTCCATGAACATGTGCGGTCCATGAACATGTGCGGTCCAGAGCTGCTGACCTCCTCATTCTCCTCCTGTCTTCATGTCCTCCTCCCTGTGTGTCCTTCTGTCCCTCCTCTTTCTGTCCACTCGGGATCTATTTTAGATCTATTTTTTATCATCTCTGTTCTTGTTGACGTCTGAATCTTTTTTCTCCGTCTTCTCGGTCTTGTCCTCAGCAATGCGTTGCAGCTTCCTGCAGCTGAACTCGTTGACACATTGAAATGTTTTGGCTTCATCATTTAATCTGTGTTCAGCTCGCTAACGGCCCTGTTAAAGCCCGACCTTTAAGCAGCCCCCCACCTTCAGCTGCTGCTGTTTGCTCTCATCACCAGCCAAACCCAAAGCAGGGGGGTCTGTGCTGCGTTCACTTGCACTCGGTCATCCTCATGTTGACTGGTTTAAACTAGATAACGAGTATTCAGACGGCGACTAAAGATGTTTTTGCTTGTAGAAACTGCAGTAAATTGTGATTTGTGAGGGTCAGAAGCTGCTTCAGGTCTGCAGACAGTTGGTGGGTCGAGGCTTCAAGTCGGTTCTGCTGCTTCTGTTTGGGTCCATTTAGTGAAGAAGCAGATAATAAAGAACGTTTTATTTCTTCTATTGATTTATTCTGCAGAACCCGAGGCCAGAGATGAATCCTGATGACATGTTGAGCTAACTTATTAGCATCTTTATTAGCCAGCCTGCAGCGGCTCCTCGTCTCTCCTCCACCTTTGTTTCCTCCATCTTTCTTCCTGCCATCGTCTCTCTGGACGCTCGGCGGCGCCGTCCGTCCCAACATGCAGCCGCTTCCTGGCTCGTGTCTTTGCTTCTGGGTTGGTGCTGGTTGGCTGGGTGAGAGAGATATGGAGGGATAAAGGGAGCAGAAACATAGCAGATGTCTCTGCTCCATTAAGAGGGTAATGAGCAGAGCTGCATGCAGCCTCACTGCGCACAGCAGGGAACCGCTGCAGGTCCAGTTCTACCGACCCAGCAGACAAACACCTGGCGACGGTTCTGTCCTACATCACAGAGCTGCTTCCTGATGCGTCTCCTGCTCATCTTGGTATTTATCCTTCCATCCTTCTGGAAGGAATCCAGCAGATTTAGCTCTGCTGCTTCTTTGTCCAGTTAAACCCAGTGGATCTGCTGGTCTTGGCTCAGGATTCAGCCCTGATCCGTTTCCACCACTGGCTGGGAACCATTGATGATCCGTTTGCTGTCGCATCATCAGGATGAGGATGAGGATGAGGATGGTGATGGACAGTGACTCATTGTTGCTGTGAATGAAATCACTCAGATTCATGTTTCTGATATGAAGATCCAAACTCAATGCACCTGGACCGGACCGGACAGAACCGGACCAAAAAGGAAACCGGACCGGACCAGACAGAACCGAACCGGACCAGAAAGGAAACCGGACCGGACCAGACAGAACCAAACCGGACCAAAAAGGAAACTGGACCGGACCAGACAGAACCGAACCAGACAGAACCGAACCGGACCAGAAAGGAAACTGGACCGGACAGAACCGAACCGGACCGGACAGAATCGAACCGGGTCGACTGCAGGACTCTGAGGACCGAACTGTAGTTTCACATGTTCCTCACATGAGTCTAATGAAGACGCGTTTTCCTGCCTTCTGTCCTCAATATCTGCTTAATCATTAGAAAAGTTACTAATTTATTATTTTGTTGCAAAACAGCAACACAATTTGAACAAATTATAACATTTTTATCTGAAAATACTATTTTCCCTTGGTTGCCATGGTTAGTGGGCCACTTTCCAGAAAACTCTCCAGAACCTGAGGTGAAGCTTTGAGGAATTAAAGAGGTTGATTGGAGGGGAACACGTGCGCCCCCTGCTGGGTGAGTCTGGGTGTTGGTCGGTGGGGTTGCACAGGTTGGGGAGGGAGCGGCCTTGAGGTTACAGGTCATTGTTCACAAAGAGTTAACAGAATAAGGTTAGCATGAGCTAACCATAAAAACCCGAATACTCAGACTGAACTGGGACTGACTGGTTCCTGTTCGCCTCCTGCTGGGTGGGACCAGGTGTGAGGAGCTCAGTTATGCCCCCTGGTGGAACACAAAGCACAACACATTACTCCTCAAGTTCAATCACGGCTCAACGTCGTTCCTGAGATACAAGTCATTTATTGTGGATAGTTAAAACCCGCTGGACGTGCTGCGGCGGCTCAGGGTCAGGGGTCAGGGGTCAGGGGTTAGCAAACAGCAACCACACAAAGACACTGAAAGCTGCAACAGGTTCCAGAACCAACCAGAACCGAACAATGAAAATAAAAATGTTTTCTTTCCTATTTTTCAAACTTAGAAGTTTTAGCCGACTGAAGGTCATCAATATAAATATTCATCTCTGATATATTCATTTATTTATCTTCCATCAGGTTGACTTTGAGCTCAGATGAGAGTTTGTCTGTTTGGTTTTGGGTTTTTTTAGTTATATTGTTTAATTTTTATTTTCTGTTGGGGGAGAAAAAGAAGCTGAAACTGCTGGATTTTAATTTTGTAATTTTTATTTTTGTGCAATCTGTCATCAGTATTGATTAGCATGTGTCCATAGTGATATGTGTAAACGCTACACTGCACACATTTTTTTCTTTCGGCTCTAATAAAAAAAAGAACAAAATTTATTGCCGTTGCCTTGACGACAGCTACATCACACCCAGGCAGTTAATAAATCATTATTAATTTATAGATTATGAAGTTTACCATCCAACATGAGACCATTTATGTTGGATGCTAAAATTATTAAAGCTAATAATACTCAGCTGCTTTTATTTGTTACTTTCATTGAATTGATTTTACTGATTGACAGTGAAGGTAACATTGTTTCTCACTTATTGTGTGTGTGTGTGCGTGTGTGTGTGTGTGTGTGTGTGTGTGTGCGTGCGTGCGTGTGTGTGTGTGTGTGCGTGTGTGCGTGTGTGTGTGTGTGTGTGGGGTGTGTGGTGTGTGTGGTGTGTGTGTGTGTGTGTGTGTGTGCGTGTGTGTGTGCGTGTGTGTGGGGTTAGGGGTTCTGGGACTGTGAAACATGAGTCAACAGTCCCAGCTGATTTTCCGTCTCTAGTTTGTGTTTTCGGTTCGGCCTCCATCCTGTCCAGCCAAATAATCCCGTTACCGCGGCGATTCAGACACAACAGGCCCCTGCAGGGGGCTTTGAAATCCTTCTCCAATGGAGCTGCCAAGAGACACTGAGCATAAAAATTAACTCGCACATTTTGAGCACACACACAGACACTGATGCCTTTGAATGCAGCATCCACACGTTGGCTCCCCGTCAGTCTGTCCACACACTCCACACACTCCACACACTCCTCCGTTCCAGCAGCGTTTTTACTGCCGACACTTCGACAGGAAAACATCTCCAGCATTAGTCAAAGTGTCACTAAAGCGTTGGCTGATTTCAAGGTGAAGGTGTGTAAATATGGAGCTTCATTTGGCCCAAAATAGTTTGATGGTGTCTGGATAAGAATAAAGGCTGAAACTCCAGGTGGCATTCAGCTTGTCAAGCTTTGAAAAGCTCCAGTTATCAGGACAGAAAGGAGGCAGCAGAACTCTGTCTGTTCAATGCAGCCGTTAGCATTAAAGCTA
Source organism: Poeciliopsis turneri (assembly GCA_922788865.1). Classification (NCBI taxonomy): domain Eukaryota; kingdom Metazoa; phylum Chordata; class Actinopteri; order Cyprinodontiformes; family Poeciliidae; genus Poeciliopsis; species Poeciliopsis turneri. The sequence continues at coordinate 83,079 of CAKLNU010000621.1, forward strand.
ACGATAAGTTACTTCATACGAAGATCACCACTGCAGTATTGATTGGTATTTGTTCCAAAGCAGACATCAGACCATGAGGGCAGAATAGGGCAAGTCTCCTAGGAGACTAGGGAACTGTTAGGGAACTAGTCTCCTGCTCCTCTTAAGCTCCAGGATGATTGGATGATGAATCACAGGTGTGCTGGCAGCATCAGAGCCCCGCCCCTCTAGCACCCTCTGCTGGATGAAGGATGAAGCAGCAGGCCAACAGAGAAAAACCTGGTTCCCAACAGAGTCACATGACCTCCCAGTGCCTCCCAGTATGTAAACAGGGTGTATGATGTGCAACAGGGATGAAGGCACAATGGATCCAGATGGACAGAAGGACCACTGAAGCAGGTCAGGGGTCAGGAGAACACAGGAGTTTGACTGATGCTCAATGCAGAGTGGCTGGACTCACCTGTAGAGGGGAGGAGCTTATCTTCCAGGTTAACCTCTGCTCCTCCGCAGGGTCCAGGTGGGCCTGGTGGTGGGGAACATGAGCGAATGTCCTGGAGGGACAACATGTCCCTTCTGTCCAGGGAACGCCTGCCAGGGAACGCCTCTGAAGGAATGCCTGCCAGGGAACGCCTCCCAGGGAACGCCTCCCAGGGAACGCCTCCCAGGGAACGCCTCAGGCATTCCCTGGGAGGAGAAGGAAGGTTCCCTCACAGACCTGTTCCCAGGGAGGAAAGGGACAGACAGATGGACATCTTAATCATAATTTCCATCCCTCTTCTCTCGTCCTGAGAGCCTTTTTCTGTCTTAACTCTGTTGTGTGAATCTCCGGGACTTTGATGTGAACACGCCACCAGCAGAGGTGATCAGTATTCAGGACGCAGCTTGGCTCCTTTTCCACCTCCACCCAGTGGAAACACAACTGTGTGTGTTTATGTGGGAGTTAGCAGACAGTGTTTCCATCCACCAAGTTGAACATTAGTATTCAGCTGCCATCTTCCCTCCACTGGCTACAGCCTGAGATCCTTTTTCTTCTCCTGCACATTTCCTTTCCCTGTTAAATGCTGCATATCTTCGTCTTTATCAAATATAAACTAGTCACCTTCTTACTTCCCACTGAGAAGCTGAACTGGTTTCTCTCTGCTGACTCACTTTTCCTTCTACATGTACTTGTTTCTCAGTGATGAAAGACTCTCGCCATAATTGACCTGCTAATTACAGAAATATTTCCACCTTCAGTGAAAGGGCTGCAGGCATTCATTTGAACTGGATCTGCATTGAACAGATGCAATCATATAATATTCATCCTATAGATGTCACAGCTGCAAAAAAGAAACTTGATCAATCTAAGAGGGACAATTAGATTTGCTTCTAATATATTTGCTGTAAAAAACGACAGAAATCTCGCTGATCGTTGTCTTGACAGATTTACAAGCTGACAGATGTTTTCAGCAACACTTGAGGAAGTAGCTGAGTTTGCACTGACTGGACCATCTGGACCTCTCAGTGCTCTGAATGCTGTCACTGTTGAGTTGGTTCTGTACTCTGGACCTGAAGTTCAGCAGAGAATGTTTGAGATGAACTTGTATTGGTCTTTAATTATTGCTGAAGATGCTGTAGCAGTAACTCAAATGACATTATTCTCATCCTTATCATTTTCTATAGACAGCAACGACTTCAACTGGATGATATTCACAAACCTCTAGATGTAGAAGCAATTTTGTGATTGTTAACTTGGGAAAAACAGTTTAAAACATGATTAAATCTTCAATGTCCACGTTGTCCTGAAGCAGCTGCTGCAGCTGCTGCAGCTGCTGCAGCTTCACCGCTGCGTCTGGTTTGGGTTTTGGTGTCCAGCCTGGCAGGACTGATGCATGTCAACTACATTCTTCTGTTCTGGGCTGCTAGATAAGTCAGTAAGGATCCTCTGGACTTTCTAAGTATGCTCAAAATCTGTAAAAGTAAAGAGTTCTAACGATGCGGGTCGCAGCCCGACAGAACCAGACCCGGTTCTGGTCTTCAGTGGTTCCTGATCAGCTGATCTCCAGAAACAGGGAGACATGAGACGGCAGCAGGTCTGTCAGCACCAGAGATGAGATTCATGAAAGGAAAACAATGTTAGAGATCATGAAACGTCTCTGAAGCGTTTCGGCCTTTCAGTCTGCGGCGCTGGTTCTGTTCATTAGTGGAGTTGGTGCTCAGCTGCCGGCTGGTGTTGGTTTAGTATCTGCACTGCAATGAATGGTCACAACAACAGACACAACGATCTCCACACAGAACAAAAAGCTGCTGCAGCAGCTCTTCGCTGGATGAATAAGTCATCCTGTTCCTGATTCTTGATGCAGGCAGTGAATCCCAGGACTTTGTGACAGAGATGATGTATGTGGTGAGTTTCCTGCTGGATGTACATGTGTAGCTGTCAGCAGTAATAAGCGCCTCAGTGCTGCAGGATTATTAATGAGCAGCAGCTGATGGAGAGCAGTCAGGTAGCCTCCCAGCGCGCGGCGCGGCGCTGCAGCTGAGAGCAGAGACGTGTCGGACCTCGTTCCTCTGCTCAGTCCTCATGGTTCCTCCTGGGATCCAGCTACAGTCATTCAGCCTCTCCTCATCTCTCTGTTTTCAGTCTCTTTCTGCTCATCCCTCCTCAGGCTGCAGATCCTTCCTGCTCTTGCCAGCAGTCTCCATGCAGACGATCCGTCTTCATTTCTCCTTTCTGATGGACTCTTATGGAGACCTATTAGGGCGCTTGGGGCAGGCAAAGCCAATCAGAGCAGGCGAGTGCCTGAGGGCAGTGACTCAGTCGCTGCGTCCTGCACTGACCCAACGACTATTTGCTGCTGATGAGTTTCTACCTGATGTGCTGACAGTGTGAGGGAGGAGGCGGCTAATTGCTGATGTGGTTGAGACTGGAAACATGAAACTGGATCAAACCCAGGAAGTTTCTGCTGCTTGCAAAGTCAAACACTGAAGAGACGTTTTGAATCAAAGTTTCTCAGCAAAACTTGCATCATCTTCCCAACCTGCTGCCTGACGGGTGGAGCAGGAGGAGCAAGAGGAGCAGGTGGAGTAAGAGGAGCAGGGGAGCAGGAGGAGCAGGTGGAGCAGGAGGAGCAGGAGGAGCAGGTGGAGCAGGAGGAGCAGGAGGAGCAGGAGGAGCAGGAGGAGCAGGTGGAGCAGGAGGAGCAGGAGGAGCAGGAGGAGCAGGAGGAGCAGGTGGAGCAGGTGGAGCAGGTGGAGTAAGAGGAGCAGATTGCTCCGTCACTGCAGGGATGGTGACTCCTTCACTTCTGCTGCTCCGCCTTCATCACAACATCAGGAGTTGATTTGATTCATTAATATTCAGTGTTTGTTTCTTTGATGAGGTTTTTGGTTCAGTCCTTTATTATTGATTGTTTGTTATTCATGTGTCTAGTTATGTTTTATGTTTAGTTTACTTTAATACTAGATTCATTTCCTAGTTCTCTGTGTGCTCTTGCTCGCCCCCGGTGCCACTTTTACTTTCTCTCCCCTCACGCCTGCAGTCAATTAGCCAATCAGCTCCATTGATACAGTATTTAATCACCTTGCTGGTTCTTCCATTACTTCCTGGGTTTCCCACATTCTCCTCATTTTTTGGATTATTCTTGTTCAACTCTGGTTAATAAACCCTGATGACAGTTTATATCAGCTGTTTACAATGAACCCTCGTTTTTCGCAGGGGTTGGGTTCCAAAAAGAACCTGTGATAGGAGAAATCTGTGACGTTCTTACCTTTTGTCATGAAGTGGAGGTGGTGAGGCAGATGCTGGAGGCCCAGGTAAGGTGAGTGGTGTAGATTTATTAACAAACAACAGTCCAAAACAACAGTCAACAAGTCCGCGGCCAGGCAGCACGGCTGAGCGGAAGCCAGAGCTCAACATCGGTAGCAACGGGTTTAACAGGCGGCTCAAACAAACGACAAACTGACAACAACTGACAAAGTACGACAAAACTACGACAAGGACACAACCAGGAACAAAGGACACAGGAGGGACTAAATACACTGAGGGTAACCAAGGGAACAAGACACACCTGGGAACAATCAAGGGGAAGACAGGACAACGAGGAACTCAGGACACAGAAAACTCAAATAAACACAACAGAAAAACACGGATCATGACACCTTTATTGTCTTACAATTATTATACAGCATAATTAAATACTTTACATTGAAACCAAAGAACAAAACCTGTTTCAGGCTCAAGCATTTTTAACAAATAGAAGGCTTTCTTACAAATAACTACAGTAAAATAAGCATTTTAATCATCGATATGAAGTACAGTCGGACAAATTGTGACTCTTGTATTTTTGCTCTGACTGTGAGGCTGCGGCTGGACTTTGCTCTGCAGTGACTTTGCTCTGCAGTGACTTTGCTCTGAGTCACTGCAGTGACTTTGCTCTGAGTCACTGCAGTGACTTTGCTCTGAGTCACTGCAGTGACTTTCCTCTGCAGTGACTTTGCTCTGCAGTGAAGTCTGAGGTGCAGGTGTGTTTTATCGACGTGATTATCTGTAGCTGCTGTTGCTCTTTTTTCTTCCGGGCAAAAATATTTGTCAAAATTTGCCAAGCTGTATGACATATATTTAAATACCGTAACATTATTGGTACGTTACAGTGTTTAGAGAGAAGCACAGAGACTGTTTAGCCAATCAGGACGCAGAACACGAAGCACTGTGAAAAGAAGCAGCGAGGTTGTGAAAGGTGAAGCCCGGTATATAGCGAGGGTTCACTGTAAACTATTATCTGATATATTTTTATTTTAAAATGTGAATTATAAAGATGGAAGTGAAAACAGCTTCAGGTGTTTGTGACGCTTCCTGTCGTTGCTGTTGCTCTCTGAGAATCTGTTGCTTGTTCTGAGTCTCATCATTTGACCTGATTCCTCACATGCTACGTTAGCACAGAAGAATCTTCAAACATATTTTCTTCTTAAGCTTTGGAAATCCATATTCCACATGCTGCAAGCTCAGAGCTAGCTTAGCATCAAGGGTTGCTATGTCTTCCCGTTGTATCTGTCCTGCTGTCTCCTCTCTCTTGCTCTGTGTGTCAGACGTTCAGCTGCTCCTCTGATGCTCCATGACAAATGACGTTGGAAGCTCGTCTCCAGCAGGTAGCCTAGCCGCCTTATGCAACATGGGGCCAACAGGACACATTGTAGCGGTCCGTCGGTAGCTTAACGGTCCGTCAGTAGCTTAACGGTCCGTCGGTAGCTTAACGGTCCGTCGGTAGCTTAACGGTCCGTCGGTAGCTTAACGGTCCGTCAGTAGCTTAACGGTCCGTCGTAGCTTAAAGGTCCGTCGGTCCGGCTACAGGGCGGACTGTTGATGCAGGACCCTGAAGAGCCCGCCTGGGCCGAGCCGGGCCGGGCCGGTGGAAAGGTTTACTTATACCTTGGACCGGCTCTGGTGTGCAACTCGTGTGGTGCACAACTAGCCTTCACTGTAAAGGCACATGGTTATTAAATCCGTGTATCTTCTCATCATAACGGCTGATTGTTAACAAGCATAAATCTGTAGAGCCGTCTAGTCCATGAATTAGACATGCTGATTATTAAAGCAGCGTCCGCTGAATTACTGCTGCTTCTACCTTCAACTTTACTCATGTTTCAAGGAAATGTTTGTCTCTTTATGGAGAAATGAGGAGAAAAGAGACATTTCCCTTGTTCAGAATCAGGTTTGAGGGAAAAACCTGAAGAGTGAAAATATCAGTGCAAATCTGCTGTTTTGTTAAAGCCATAAAAGGAAGAAGAGATGAAACATGGCTGACAAAGAGACTCTGAGCTCCGAGAGGAATTAGAGGAAACCTCCAGAGCAGCGCAGGAGTCAGAGCGGGAGGAGGCCGGCATTAGTCCCAAGGTGGGGATCAGCGCCATGACGCTTTGATGTTGCACACACACACACACACACACACACACACACTCAACCTGTTGAAGGGTGTGACCTGTGGATTCGAAAGCAGCAGGTTGAGAGACACAAACAGGAAGTGAGGCGTCAGCAGCACCTGTCACTGGGTTTGTTACCTGCAGCAAACTGATCTCTGATCCTGGCTGAAGATCAGGACAGAAATCCTGCAGTTTTCCAACAGTTAGGGAGAGAAAACATGCTGCAGCTTGTTCCTTCAGGTAATGACTGTAATCAGCTAATGAAGCTCCATCACTGAAGAATTCAAACTGAACAAAGTCTGGTCAGACCAGGCCACAGTTTTCTGTGTGGAATCTCAGGTTCTTCTCAGAAAATCAGCCGATTCATGGATATTTATTGCAGCACATATTTAAAGTGAGAGGTGCATTGCTGGTTGCCACTATTGGTTTATAGGCACTGAGAAGGAATGAATGACCCGAACCCATGGCGGAGGCCACAAACCCGCCGTTTCTTTCGCAGACAGCGGCGAAAGAAACGGACTCCTCGATGGCGGCCCGGATCCACCCGGCGGCCCGGATCCACCCGGCGGACAGGATCCACCCGGCGGACAGGATCCACCCGGCGGACAGGATCCACCCGGCGGCCCAGATCCACCCGGCTGACTAGTGGCTCAGGAACATTTGCTAAAGGCTCGGTTTCAGGGAAACGGGCTGGAGGGTGAACAGAAAATGCCTGGATGGTTCATTAGGGATTATTTGGACTGAAGAAACTTAAAACTAAAGTGACAGAATAAAGAACATGAGAGGCAGATTTAACACATCTTAAACAGACACCAGAAAATGTCTTTAAATATTGAAACTTAACTCCTTTTCATTCCAGTTTATAGACATATTCCATTAAGAATGATGAAGCCAGACTTTAAATTCAGATTTTACCCTTCGTGTTATTTCTGTCAACACTTCTTTCTTTTAGGAATCCTTTCCTGGAGCTTTTCTTCTTCAGGCTTCGTCTCTCTTTTCCTTCATGTCGTTATTGGACAAAAGTCACCTTCCATGTTTTTGTGTGCAG